>JAJONR010003845.1:0-63809 GCA_029582245.1 Solanum etuberosum
ATGAATGAATGTATGAAACCTTAATGATACCATAACAGTATATGTATATACTGTTAAATTATCATTATTGAATGAGTAGTATTGTGAATGAATGAAGAAATGCAACTTTTGTGCTACCACAATAGTATATTCACATATTCTGATGGTATCATACATGATCTGAGAAGTGTTATTGATTATATGAAACAATATTTAATGATACTATGTCATTATATGATGGTGATAACGCTCAACTACACTTCATCCAATTCTAAGTGTAGGCGGTCGCTAACAAGTATAAACCTGACTAATAGTTGGGGTGGATCCCATATGGAGTGATATAGTAAAGAATTTGATTAAGAAGTAAAATTGTGTTCTAATCATTTGTAGAGGTAGAAGTTTCGCGACAATAATGTAAATCACAAGGTTTTGACTATTTAATGTCAAATGGGGGGGGGGGGTTCAGGTAACCGAATTATCACTACTAAAAATTGGAGTAAACAGATAGAGAAGGTTTCGTAGGAGTGTGACAAATTGAATACTAATTTCGCACAATGAGTGATTTTGAGTTACTCAAAAATGTTGAATATCAGTGGGTAGGCTAGGTTTTGAGTGCAATAGCCATTTCACAATCAACTATTGCGATTCAAGTGAGTTCTCTCAAACCTCAACATGCAAAACACAATCGAATAATCCATTACCTTAATCAATTCAGCTTTTCAAGCTAGATTTGCAAGATTTCATTCAAACCCACTTTCTCAAGCTAGATTCGTAACAATGAAATCAATAAATCATCAACTAATAATTCGACTCTAACACCTCTTTCTCAAGCAAGTATCGAGCACTAAGCAAGAATTGCATTTGCAACTACAATTCCTCAATTAAAACATGAACAATTAATTGAACCCACTTCAAATCAATAATAAAATCAGTAACTAATAACACCTATTAGCTAATTAATGCATTCAACTACATAATCACACCCCCAAATATGGGGTTTTTATCCAAACATAGTAAAGAACAAGAAATCGTTACCAACAAAATTTTCCATCAGATTTGACGACGATCCACAAGTCTCCAAATGCTCAAATTAAAGCTAAAAATCTCACAATGTCTAAATCGTTGCTCAAAAATGTAAAAACAATGTACTAGAATGTGAAAGATCAAAAACCCAAAAGTGAATAATGTGTCTTCTTTTAAAAATTGCATTTATACATTCTGAGAATTTCAGCACGGAGTCCACTCGGCGAAGTAAGTCGGGCTCGCCAAACTAGTCGGCGACACGCTGAATGTTCCTTTTCTCCCCTTCTTGGCGTGTCTTTTCACCAATTTGTTCGGTGACTTTCGAAAAAGTAGGTCAAGTCCGCCAAACTGGTCAGCGATACGCCGAGTGCTCCTTTTCTCGCCTTCTTGGTTTGGCTTCTTACCACCTCTTTTCTGTATCTTTTGGCGATAGAGATCGGCTATGCCGATCTCTTCGGTGCATCACCGAACTACTAGTTGCCTTGCTAAGTTGGTTCTATCCATGGGCTGGCATGCTGGAACTTTGGCGAGCTGAAGGTCCACTCGGCGAGTTGCCGAGTGGCTTTGGCGAGTACCAGCTTTGCTTTCCTTCAACTTTTTCAGCTTTTTCACTCCTATTTGCCTCGTATCGTCCTTGCCTTGCTCTTTTGCCTTCATTGCTGCATATTAATATTTTAACATCAGTTATGAGCATAAAATAGGCATTGAGGACACTAATTCCCTGAATATTAAGTCCTAAATGAGTCGAAATCCCTGACTCATCAATACCATCAACTTAAACTTTTTCTTGTCCTCAAGTAAAACACAACATCAATCAGGACAACAAGAATGTCTACAAATAGTGCTACTCAAGACTCAACATGAATGCACATGAGGTTAAATCTACCCATGCAATGTTCAATTATGCACTAGAAGTTTCAAACTATGACTGGCCATCATCAAATAGAAGTCAAGCTCACATTGCTTGCTTCAAATGAAAATTCACGATCTACAAGAGTATTTGAATGCCCTCACATCAAGAATGATTCTATGCTCTCACAAAGTCCATCAAAGATTATATCATAAGGAATCAAAATCAACTCTCACACTCTCAAAGATAAACACATGCATGGTTTTACCCATAGGCTTGCCCGTATTTTTCGAACAACACATCATTCAGCTTATGTAAGATCATCAAGGTTTTTCAAGGCTTGTAACAAGGCTGAGGGTAAAGGTATGATCATTTTACTTAGTGAGTTCTACCTTCATGAAGCATGGCTTGCATTTCACTCTTTCTCCTTTTCTTTTACTCTTTTCATTTTCACAATCCACCCTAGGTATTTTCAAGCACACAACTCATTGGATACCCCTTTTCTTTCCATCCATGCAGAAATTGCAAAATTATTTTACAATCTTTTTCTTTTCTCTTTTTTTTATATGGAGGGGTTCCATCTTTTTTTTGTCAACACAATTTTAAAAAAATATATATCGGGTGAATTTGTCACGACCCAGGGGTACATCCTAGATGTAACATGACGTACTTGACCCCGAAGGGGTCTCATACAAGCCCTTAGCATATCATAACATAAGATAATTGAAAAAGTACAGAAATTTTAAAAATTTTATCCATACAATCGAAGTCTTTATAAAACGCAAGCGGAAGTCTTTACTACACTTTTGTCTCAAACAATCTAATACAACTTTGAATTAAAACCTTTGGGACACAGCCCATACAATAGTCTCAACATGAAAATAAAAGACATAAAGGAAATAGTGGGTTTTTTCCTTGATGCTATGAGTACTCACCAAGTCTTCAACTCCTTGCTCCTTAGAAACCTATCTTCAAAGAATAGAACTCAAGTCTCCAAACCCTATATTTGATAAGAATGTAGGCAAGAGTATGCGTTAGTACAAAATGTACTAAATATGTTAGCTAGCATAATATCATAAAAGCATAACATAAGGGTTAGTCAACATAAGACATAATCCATAAGCATAAGAAATACTTCATGAAACATAAACTATGAGCATAAGAGACAATATCATAATCATAAGTAAAGTCTCCAACATAAGCATCATATAAGCATTATTCAAACCTTAGTCTTTCATGTCATAAGAGAACTACTTCTCAAGTAACCTCAAAGCATACTTGTGCAATGCATGAATGACATCCCATAATACCACCAAAGCCAAGCATCCCTTTTTGGTCATCTTAAACATAGTCTCTATACCTAGTCAAGTCTTAGGCTTTCATAAGTAGCTTCAAGTTATACTTGTGCAATGCATGAATAGCATCCCATAATACCATTCACACTAAGTACCACCTTAGGCCATTATACTAATCACTTTAGTATCTCATCCTTTAGCTTAACTCTCATAACCAAGGGAATCTCTCACCTTTAGCCAATACTAACAAGGAAGGCCACTCTAGCACAATCCTATCTAAACATACATCATATAAGAGAACACTTTCTTGAATAACTTTAAGTCATGCTTGTGCCATGCATGAATAGCATCCCATAATACTATTCATGCTAAGTACCACTTTTAGGTCCTCATACTCATACTTCTTGGTTGGAAACTAGTCCCTCTCTTTAAACCTTAGAACACTATGAGGTACTTCCTTAAGCATGTCTTAGTTCATTAATAGGTTGAACCCTATGAGATACTTTTTTAAGCATGTATAGGTTAATTATTAAGATGGACTCTATGAGATACTTCCTTAAGCATGTCTAAGTCCATTAATGCTTTTGAACACTATGAGATACTTCTTCAAGCATGTCTTAGCTCATTGGATATGGAGATTGTGACTAGAAACCTTAACTTCACTATGTGAAGGCTTTCATCTCATGAGACCTAACTTTGGGAAAACCCACACTCTACTACGTAAGAGTTCCCCGCTTTAACTTGGATAGTCCTCACATCAACTAGGTGTGGTTCTCCTCTCAACTTGGAGCCCGGACCCTATCTTGTGTGACACTCAATCTCATTGTCAATATCCACTTGGGGCCAAGCATACACCCCAAGATTCACTATTAAGCCTTGCTTAACATTCATTTCTCATGGAAGAATGTCCTTGAAAATCAATCCATGTTCAAGTGATCTCATCACTTTACACATTCAAGTAGTAACAAGGTAGGTTAGGTGAGTATAGGCCTTTCACCAAAATTCTACCTACTAGCCTTCTACTCATCACATTAACTTTACTCTCAAAGCCCTAGTGATTCAACATTCATGACTACGAGCCCTTCTCTCAAAGCTTTACTTCTTACAATCATCATACATACCTAGATTTCAAGGCATTCTAATCACATTCTTCATTATCAAGTGATTCTAGTCCAATTAAATTCATGTCTAATTGTTTTTAATCTTGAACAATTGCTATACAAGTCAAAAATTCTAGAGGATCAATTAGGATTCATCAATTTCCCTCTACAAGGGTTAAACCCACATACTTTGATTTCATCAATTTGGACTTAGGGTTAGACATGGACACATAATATCATCAATATATCTCAATTCAATACTAAAACATTCATAAATAAGTATTATCCAACCAATTGGAATCATACCCAACTAAACCCACACATTGGAAGAAACCCTAGCTTAGATTGGGGTTCTTCTTCACAAATTTAGGAGAAATCTACGGGGCTCTATGGGTGGAAGAACCCATAGATGAAATAGCTAACAAATCTTAATTCAAATCCCTAACACAAGCTTGCATCAATGGAGTCTTGTTCTTGACCTAAGCTTCAAGCTCTATCTTCTTCCTCAAGTCTTGAGTTTTCTAGAGAGAAATATTTGAGAGGAGAGTATTTTGTGGTTTTGATTTGGGTCTTGTAAAAATAGTGACTTAATTGGGTGGCTAAAAGCTGAAAATATCTTATATAGGGGTTTTAAGACTAGGTAAAACGACCCCATCCAAAAACTACCACGTTTGGAATTTCCTAAAAACCCCTACACTTGGCAGCGTACTGTCCAAGCTTCACGAGAGGCACCACGGGTCGTGGTCCTCACCACTGACCGTGGTCCTGCTCGTGGTCTTTGGACCAGTAGCTAGGACACTTGGTTTGGCCTCCAAAAACTCAAGGCATGACCACGAGCCTTCCCACGAACCGTGGTCAAGACCACTGGTCATGAAGTGGCTCGTGGTCCTTGGGCAGTAGCTTGGCTTCAAGGACTTGACTCCCACAAGTCTAAGGGAACTTCACGAGACCTCCCATGAACCGTGGTCAAGACCACTGGTCGTGGTGATGGTCGTGAACATGGGGCAGTACCTTGCCAAGGTTGGGGCAGCCTTGGCTTAGGCTTAGGCTTTGCCCTTTTGCCTTGGCACTTGCCCTTTTAACCCTCAACAAAACCCTAAATGGTCTTTCAAACTACGGGGTATAACACGTTCCTTGACGTTTAACCCCTAAACCCCTCATTCTAAGTACGGGAAGTCTCATCTACGACTCTAAACCTCATATCAAACTCTTGAACCCTAACTTGAGGCTCTAGTTTAGTCTACTAGTTTCCGGGGTATTACAAAATTTCACAAACTTCTTAATCAATTTCTCTCTTCATTTTTCACCACACCCCTAACGTAGGCTTTTGGCCTAAGTTGGCTATTCAAACGGGCCAAGGCTTCATGAAGGTTTTAGGTGGGGAGGAAAGAGGCTAAATTGGTTCATGTTTCATCCAAAGAAAGGGTAGGCTCAAATACTGTCAAGCTAGGTTCACACTCTCATAAGGTGATCACAAAGAGGTATAATAGCAATTTGGTTCACTCTCAAATATTTGTGCCTAAGATCATTTCTTTCATTCGC
Organism: Solanum etuberosum; assembly: GCA_029582245.1. NCBI lineage: Eukaryota > Viridiplantae > Streptophyta > Magnoliopsida > Solanales > Solanaceae > Solanum > Solanum etuberosum. The sequence continues at coordinate 5,790 of JAJONR010003845.1, forward strand.
CAATGATAGTCAATTGAACCAACGGGGAAAGTTCTAGGTATCACCAAGCACATATTTCAAGGAAATCTCACCACACAAGACATTCAACAAAATAATCGATCATGACTAGTGAGATACTAAGAGTTCACACATGACTTATGTAACTCAAATTTTCTCATTGGACTTGCACAAACATATCGTTAAATCAAGAGCACTATTCAAATCATCGGTATTGATCGCAACTGATACTCAATATGCAAGACAATAGTCACAACATTCAAAATTTAAGAAATCAGGAGGTGAATTACTTTGGATAAAAAACCGCCATTCACAATTTCTGCCATAATAAACAAGAGGTTTAGGAAAAAGCCAACAGTAGTAAAACAAGCATCCAAAACAAAATAAATACAGCCCAAGGGGATAGGTATAAAGATACCCTCACCCCGCCAAACAAAACCAAACAGTGTCCTCAATGTAAAATAAAGTAAATGTCTCAAAAATAAAATAGGAAGAGAGTCAAGATCCCCCTGTCAGGCTAAGCCTGAGGTGAACGTTATGCATATGGAGCTCTCTCAGTCAGTGCATCAGTGCCCAGCTCTCCTCCAGGAGTAGGCTCCGCTCCACTGGAACCAACCATCGCGGTGTCCTAAAGTTAAGCCTCCATCGCCATCTGCACCATCACACCCTCCAAGTCCTCAAGCTCATTATAAAATGCAGCATCGTGGGTCCCTAGCTCCTCCTCATCAATCCCAGGAGTATCCGACTCATCACCATCATCAGCTACAATAATATTTCTAGTCAGAGTAGCTGGAGGAATCTTAAAAGTAGCTGGTATCTCTGAATTCAGAACCTCGGGAATGTCCATAGTGCCCCAGAACATAGATATATCAGTGTATTTGAGCTCATCCACATCACACCTCAGCCCTGCAACATCGGCCCATCCACATCACGCCTCACGCCTTTGTGCAGGCTGCATATAACTCTCATACCCATGTAGGAACATATGGAGGTCAAGGTCATGTGAGCCTATCAAACTGTCACGATCCAAAGCATATCCTAGGCGTAACATGGAGTATAGGACACCGAGAGGCCCTACACAAGCCACTTAGCATACATCATAAAATATAATAGAAAATCAAGAGAGTTTAAAAGATAATTTCAAAACATAAGAGTTGATAAAATGTAGCTGAAGTCTAACATAGTCTCAAAGCCATCTAGTACATCAAGAGTGCTTGGGACATAACCCGTGCATCACATACAATACTGAAAAGTAAAGACAATAAGAAATAAAGTCTTGGTCCTCGAAACATGAGGATTCACCAATCTTCAATCTACTAAAGTAATCCCTAGCCACAGAGATAAGAAAATGGAACGTCGGACCCTACATTAGTGAAACAATGTAGGCAAGAGTATGTGTTAGTACATCGAATGTACCAAGTATGATAACAATGCATAAAAGTATGAAATCATGCTAAAAAGACTTTGACGTGACATATAATGACCAAGCTGAATAATAAGATAAAAAGGTTAGAAAACACGAATCATAAAACATGGTTAATGTAAGCTAACATCTTCAAAACATATGCGAGATACTTCTTGAAGTAACCTTAGTTCATTATTATAGGAGATTTACTTATAACCGACATAGAGAACATGCGAGCTATAACATGGAATCCGATGTCTACCCCACACCGAAAATAGGTCTTTTCACTTGACAAGGTAAGAACTATAAACTTCCAGCTAACGTGGATCCACTAGCTAATGTCTATCTAGACTAACCTATTGTGTCACATAGTTTATAGGACATGGGTAATCGCCACTTATCCACTAGTTGCTAAGCATAAATCCCACAGAATAGTTATTAGTCTTAACTTATCTTAACATTCATCAGACATGGGTATTCGCCGCTTGTCTTATCATTGGAGGGCATGTGTAATCGCCGCTTACCTCATTATGCATGGAAGGACACATCAAGTAGCCAATCCAAGCTAAGTTTCATTAGAATAGCTCCTTAAATATTGATTCTCTTAGGTGAGAAAACCTTTCAACCTTATAAATACTTTATGTGACAATCCTTTCACAACAACAACATTGATGATTCACTCTCAAAGTAAATCTTAAATCATTTTCATCAATTTCATAAAGAACATGCATATCTTAATAAACTCATTTTTAATGATTCAAAAGCTTCATCATATGATCAATTCTAGAAAACATGGATTTCACATGGGTTCATGGGAATTCAACTTGGAATCATGAAATTAATTCAATTCGTGCATAAAAGGATACAAAACAACCAATTAGATCATATTGAAAAGAACCCATGAGATTGAGTAAAAACCCTAACTTCCATTGGAGATTCTATTTTGCAAAACTAGATAATATAGGACCCTATGGAGGAAAGGACTCGATAGGTGAATGCTATCATACCTTGTTGCCCAGAGCTTACAATCAGTGGTGAATTTGGAGACTTGACCTTGAAACCCTAGTCTTCTTCTTCTTCAAGATTTTAGAAAGAGAAATATTTGGGAAAAAACTTTGATCAACTTTTGGAATTTAGAAGAATGAGTTCAATTGGGGAAATTTAGGGGTAAAAACATTTATATAGGTCTATAATAGAAGGTCAAACGACATGATATTAGGTTATTATAATTAGGAAAAAACCCAAAAGCCCCTTTAAATTAATTACCGACCCTCACCAACGGCCTGACCTACGGTCCATAGGTCACACCACGGACCATCCTAGTCAATAGTTGGTGGGTTTAGAGACCACAAACTTTGGACCCCCAACGATACGTACGGTCTGTGGGTCCACCTACGGACTGTACACCTCAGTTGTGGGCTCCAACTTTCGATCGTAAATTTTTTCTAAGTCTGGGACTCACCTACCTACAACTTATGCATTGGATAATGGACCATCCTGGTGAACCGTATAAAAGTACTGAAACTTTGAAATATTTAGAAAACTTGGGCTTGCCAACCACGGGCCTACCTATGGACAGTGTGTCAGACCACGAGGCATTGGTTGCTCTGTTGGTATTGGCACCAGATTCCAGGAAAATTGCAATTTTTCATCGTTTCAAAATTCGAGGTGTTACATTATATCCCCTTGGGAACATTCGTCCTCGAATGAGATTCAAGACATCATAAGGAGGATAGGAACTTAACCTAACAACCCAACATGAATGCAATCATATAAATGGACATATCTGAGGCGGAAACATCAACTCCAAGCTAAATCATGTTCAAAACATCATTTCATGAGATTTGTATGCAACTTATACTCAAATACACATAAATATGACGAAATCAATCAAGTTAAATCTTTTATAAAAAATTAAACTTTTCATGAACATGCATAATAGAGGAAATCATGGGAATATCTAAGACACATGACACCAAAAGAGTAAACCATGAGGAAATAAATACCTCAATCTAGAGTAGGGATGCAAGGAATAAGATGAGGATAACGAGATATCATATCGGTCTCGGCCTCCCAAGTAGCACCCTCAACTAACTGATTTTTCCAAAGAACCTTCATGGAAGCTATTTCTTTGTTTCTCAGATTTTTAACTTGCCTGTCCAGAATCTCAACCGGAACTTCTTCATAAGAAAGGTTCTCCTTAACTCCCAAGCATTCTAAGAGAACTATAGATGTCGGATCTCCAACACATTTCGTCAACTAGGATACATGGAAAAGTGGATATACTAATGCCAAATCATTAGGCAAATCAAGTTCATAAGGAACCTTACCAATATGCCTCAAAACCTGATATGGGCCCACATAGCGGGGACTAAGCTTCCCTTTCTTCCCAATTCTCATTACACCCTTCATAGGTGAGATTTTCAAGTAGACCCAATCATGTACATCAAACTCAAAATCTCTTCTTCTAACATCGGCATAGGACTTTTGTCGACTTTGTGCCATTTTCAACCTTTCTCTAATGAGCCTACCATTATCCATAGCCTCCTGGACTAACTCAGGACCTATCAAGGAAACTTAACCTAGTTCGAACCAACCTATAGGATATCTGCACCTCCTACCATATAGATGTAACACCTCAGATTCTAGAAAGTCTAGAAATGGAGTAAAGTGGGAAATTCAGAAGCCAAAACTGGACCATATAACCCTCCACAAAGCCCAGACAGGCCGTTAAGGGGACCACGGTCAGTTAGTGGGCTCATGGTAAGTTCCAAGACCTTGCCAGGGTAAGTTCCACACAAACGGACACCTAGGTGTCCCATGGGGAGGTTGACGGGCCGTCAAGATGGTTGTCATGTTGGCCACCATGAATGGGGTTTCAGCCCTAGCAACTGGTCAAGGACCACAGACGGAAAAACAGTCTATGACACCTTTGACGGGCCGTTGAGGCCGCCGTGAAGTGGCACAGTCAGGCCCATGGGACAAGGCCTCCTCACGACCCAAGTCCACAGGCCATGAGGGCCACAGTTAAGTAGGCCACATCAGTTTTAATTCAAGGTCTTTTGGGTATTTTTAAGATTATTTTAATTCAATATCATATTGTTTTACCCCTAACCCAAAGCCCTATATAAAGGTTTTTAACCCCAAAATCACCCAAATCAATTCATTATCTCAAATTCTCAAAAGAAGAGCAGGTTCATCCTCCCCAAATATTTCTCTCTCTAGAAGTTCAAGAAGAAAGCTAGGGTTTCAAGATAAGGCCTCCTAATCCTCCATTGCTTTCAAACTTTTGGCATCAAGGTAATATACTTTTCATCTATGGATCCCTTTCCTCCATAGAGTTCCTAAATTCTCCAATTTACAATGTTAGAAATCCCCAATTGATTTAGGAATTTCTTCCATGTCATGATTTCCTTTCAATGTTGATTTATTTGATTGTTTTATGAACTATTATACATGAATTGAGATAAATTCCATGATTTTAAGATGAATCCCTACGAACCCATGCATACCCCATGTTTTCTAAGCTATGATGACATAATGTGGGTTTTGAACTATGGAAGACGAGTTTATGAAATTATGCATGTTCTTATGAAATTGAGGTAAATGTTTTAAGGATGCTTTGAGAGTAAAGTATCAATGGTGTTGTTGTGTTGTGAAAGCATTTCTCATATACACATGAAAGCATGATTGTGAAAGGATTTTCTCACATAAAGGATTCTGAGGGTTGAAATATTTTCTCAAAGAAACTTTGAATAAAGATTTAAGGAGCTATTCTAATGAAACCTAGCTTGGATTTGTTACTTAATTGTACCTTTCCGTGGATGTTATATGATTTAGCTTGGATTGACAATATGATGTTCCCTTCCATGGATAATAAAGACAAGTATGTAATAATGACTATTCCGGGGGATTTACTCTAAGCACCGAGAGGATACTGAGATGGAAACTCTCCCGTTAGTAGAGGTTGGGTTTCTAGTAGCAATATCCTTATCCCTTAACTATGTGCCACCATAAGATGTTGTCTTAATAAAAATATCTAGTTGATTAATGTAAGCTAGAAGTTCATTGTGTTACCTTGGCATGTAGGACACCTCTTTCTGGTGTGGGGTAGACACCAGATTCCATGTTTATAGCTCATATGGTCTCTATGTCAGTTAAAGGTAAATTTTCCACAATAATGAACTAAGGTTACTTTAGAAGTATCTCAAAAATGTTTTAAAGATGTTAGTTTACTTTGACCATGTTTCATGATGTATATTTTCTAACCTATTTTTGCCTTATGATTTAGCTTTGTCATTGCATGTCATAAAAAGTCCTTTTTAGCATGATTTCACATGTTTTATGCATTGATATCATACTTGGTACATTTATGTACTAACACATACTCTTACCTACATTCTCCTAAATATAGGGTCCGACGTTCCAGATCCAAGTTTCCTTAGCCAGGGATCTCTTACTAGAAGTTTGAAGATTGGTGTGTTCTCATGTTCTGAGGACCGAGCCTTTATTTCATATTGTCTTTACATTTATGTTTTGAACTTAATGTACAAGTTATGTCTCGAGCACTTCATCTGTACTAGATGGCTTTGAAACATCGTTAGACTTTCACTTCATTTAATAAACCTCTTACGCTTTGAAACTGTCTTTTAAAATCTCTTGAATTTATATACCTTGTATGATGTATGTTAAGTGGCTTGTACGGGGCCTCTCGGGGTCTTATACGCCATGTTACACCTCGGGTAAACCTTGGGTCATGGAAAACTTGGTAATTAGAGCACAAGGTTTAGAAAGGTCCTAGGAAGTTTCATAAGCCACGTCAAATAGAGTCTTGTTCATGAGTGTGAAGCGCGCTACACTTATGAATGAGAGGCTATAATATGTTTAGGAAACTCCACTTATTTCATTACTCTAAATTTGTGCGATAGAGTTTAACTCTACAATATATCTCTCCTAATCCTTATCTGATGCTCTAAAGGTTATGACCACTTGAAGGGCATATGCTAGAAGGAATCAGGGAAAGAATGTGAATCGAGAAGTTCCTCCTCAAGATCCTCAAGTTCCGGTCACATGGTTCACACTCAACAAATTAAACAGGAGAAACTTAAGGAAAAGTCTAGGGAGGCAAAGAGGGCTAAAACCGGTGATGGAAACTCTTCATGCTCAAGGTCCAATGGACATGGTCGTTCTAAGTTCTGACAAAGGTTTTCCGGCCAAGGTTCCTCTAATTCCCCATCTAAGTTCAACAAATATAGGGTGTCTAACCCTAAGACTTAAGGAGGAAATAGTGGTGTATCTTCATTGTCTATTTCTACTTGTGCTAGTTATGGAAAGAAGCACGAGGGTAAGTGCTTAGCCGGCACAAATGGTTGCTCCGGTTGTGGTAAAAGTGGTCATAATATATAGGAATTCTCCAATGATTCCGGCTAAGGGAAGAGAAGGTAAGAAAGCTCCTCCTAGTGGTTCGGGTTCAAGTGTTCCAAAGAAAAACCGATCCTATGCACTTCAGACTGGTCATGAGCAAGAGGGTTCTCCCGATATGGTTACCGGATGTTGAAAGTTTTCCAACTTGATGTTTTGACTTTACTTGACCCCGGTGCTACCTTGTCTTTTGTGACACCATATGTGGCTATAAAGTTTGATGTTCTTCCAGATGTGTTGTTAGATCCATTTTCTGTCTCTACTCCAGTTGGTAGTTCTATTGTGGCTAAGAGGGTCTATAGAAAGTGTCCCGTCTCCTTGTCTCATAGAGTCACTCATGTTGACCTCGTAGAGCTTGATGTGCTATATTTTGATGTTATCCTTGGTATGGATTGGCTGCATTCATGTTATGCTTCTATTGATTGTAAAACCCGAGTAGTCAAATTTTCAGTTTCCAAATAAACTCATCCTAGTGTGGAAATGGGGAAATTCTATGTGTAAGGATCAATTTGTTTCTTGTCTTAAAGCTAGAAATATTATTTCTAAGGGTTGCATTTACCATCTTGTTCGGGTTAGGGATACAGATTCTGAAACCCCTACTTTTGGGTCAGTCCCCGTTGTTGATGAGTTTTCAGAAGTATTTCCAGATGATTTACTTGGTGGTCCTTCCAAAAGGGAAATATACTTTGGTATTGACCTTCTCTAAGATACACAACCTATCTCTATTCCTTCTTATTGAATGGTCCCGATGGAACTTAAGTAATTCGAGGAGCAATTGAAAGATTTTTTGGATAAGGGTTTCATCCGACTGAGTATCTCTCCATGGGGTGCTCCAGTTTTGTTTGTCCGAAAGAAAGATGGTTCATTCCATATGTATATTGACTATCGACAATTGAACAAGGTCATCGTTAAGAACAAATATCCTCTCCCAAGGATAGATGACTTGTTTGATCAACTTCAAGGAGTAAGTTATTTCTCTAAGATTGACCTTCGGTCATGATATCACCCATTGAAGGTGAAGGAAGATGACATTCCGAATTTGGCTTTTCGAATTCGGTATGTTCATTATAAGTTTTTGGTAATGTCATTAGGTTTGACTAATGTTGTGGCGACATTTATGGACTTGATGAATAAGGTATTTAGGGAATACCTTGACATGTTTGTGATTATGTTCATTGATGATATATTGATTTATTCAAGATGTGAAGAAGATCATACTGATCATTTGAGAATTGTGTTGCAAGTCCTCAAGGACTAACAACTCTTTGCAAAGTTTAGCAAATGCACTTTTTGGTTGAGGTACATAGGTTTTCTTGTTGACATTGTTTCTCATAAGGGTATTGAGGTGGATCCTAAGAAGACTGATGCGGTCAAGAGTTGGCCTAGGCCTCTATCCCCTTCGGATATTAGAAGTTTCTTGGGCTTAGCCAGTTACTATAGGAGGTATGCTGAAGAGTTTTAATCTATTGCTTCTCAATTTACAGAATTGACCCAGAAGAAGGTTATGTTTATATGGTCGGAAGCATGCAAGAAGAGTTTTCAAGAATTGAAAGATAAACTTACTTTCGGTCTGGTGTTGACTTTACCGAAACAAACTGATGGTTTTGTTGTATATTGCGATAATTCAAGGATTGGGTTAGGTTGTGTCTTGATGAAAAATGGTAAAGTCATTGCCTATGCTTCAAGGCAACTTAAGATTCATTAGAAGAATTACCCAACCCATGACCTTAAACTAGCGACTGTTGTGTTTGCTCTTAAGATTTGGAGCCAATATTTGTATGGTGTTCATGTGGATGTCTTTACCGACCATAAAAGTTTGAAATATGTGTTTAAATAGAAAGATCTGAATCTTCACCAAAGAAGGTGGCTTGAGTTACTGAAGGATTATGACATGAGTGTTCTCTATCACCCTGGTAATGCAAATATGGTGGCAGATGCTCTTAGTCGATTATCAATGGATAGTGTTACTCACATTGAAGATGATACAAATGAGTTGATTCGAGATGTTTATAGATTGGCCTGATTAGGTGTTCGGTTAGTTGACTCCACTAAAGGTGGTGTTATGGTTCACAATGGTTCAAAATCATCTTTTATGGTAGATGTGATGGCCAAGCAAGGTCTTCATCCGACTTTTGTGGAATTGAAGGAAGCGGTGCTCAAAAGGGTCCGTAGAGGATTTATCCCAAGGGGGAGATGGTGTACTTAGATACCAAGGTCGTTTGTGTGTTCCCAATATTGACGACTTGAGTGAGAAGATCCTGTCAGAAGCCCAAAGTTCTCGATATTCTATTCACCGGGAGCCACCAAGATGTACCGTGACTTGTAGGAGATCTATTGGTTGAATGGGATGAAGAAGGATATTTCAGAATTTTAGGCGAAGTGTCCTAATGGTCAACAAGTGAAAGTTCAGCACGAAAAGTCGGGTGGATTATCTTCAGATATTAGCATTCCTACTTGGAAGTGGGAAGATTTGAATATGGACTTCATTGTTGGTTTACCGCGTACCCGGTGACAACATGACTCGATTAGGGTTATTGTAGAACGAATGACGAAATTAGCTCATTTCATTCGCGTCGGGGTTTCTTATTCGGCAGAGGATTTTGCTAAGTTGTATTTGAGGGAAATGGTAAGGTTGCATGGAGTGCCCTTGTCCATTAACTCTGATCGTGGTACCCAATTCACTTCTCACTTTTGGAAATCTTTCTAAAAGGGTCTTGGTACTCGTGTTATGCTTAGTACGACCTTTCATCCACAAACTGATGGGAAAGCAGAGCGTACTTTCAAAAATTTGGAAGATATGTTGACAGCATGTGCAATTGACTTCAAGGGTAATTAGGATGATCACTTACCTTTGATTGAGTTTGCATACAACAATAGCTACTATTTAAGCATTGGTATGGTTCCATTTGGGGCTCTATATGGTATGAGGTGTAGATCTCCTATAGGTTTGTTCGAAATGGGTGAAGTCGCCTTGATAGGTCCCAAGTTGGTACATAAGGCTATGGATAAAGTTTAGCTTATTAGAGAGAGAGTGAAAACGGCTCACAGTTGACAAAAGTCTTATGCCGATGTTAGAAGAAGAGATCTTGAGTTTGAGGAAAATTATTGGGTCTACTTGAAAATTTCACCAATGAAGGGTGTAATGAGGTTTGGTAAGAAAGGGAAGCTTAGTCCTCAGTATGTTTGCCCATATAAATTTTTTAGTTGGATAGGCAAAGTTGCTTTTGTACTTGATTTCCCTAATGAGGGTGCTTCGGTGCATCCAATTTTCCATGTCTCCTTGTTGAAGAAATATGTTGGAGATCCGACATCTATAATTCCCTTAGAAGGTTTGGGAGCTAAGGATAATTTCTCCTATGAGGAGGTTCCGATTGAGATTTTGGACCGGTAATTTAAGAAGTTGAGGAACAAAGAAGTTGCTTCGGTGAAGTTCTTTGGAGGAATCAGTTAGTTGAGGGTGCTACTTGGGAGGACGATCCCGATATGATACCCGTTATCCTCATCTATTACCTTCTAATCCTCTTCTAGCTTGAGGTATCTAGCTCCTCATGGTTTACTCTTTTGATGTCATGCGTCTTAGATATTTCCATGATTTCCTCATTATGCATGATTCATGAAAAGCTTAAATTTTGAGTAAATGAGTTAACTTGATTGACTTGTACATGTTTATGTGCATTTGAGTATGAGTTGCATATAGACCTCATGATATGATGTTCTGAACATGCTTTAGCTTGGAGTTGATGTTTCCTCCTCTGATATGTGCATTTATGTGATTTCATGCATGTTAGGCTGTTAGGTTTGAGTTCCTACCTTCCTTATGATGTTTTGAATCTCATTTGAGGACGAATGTTCCAAAGGGTGATATAATGTAAAACCTCAGATTCGAGAAAGTCTAGATAGGGAGTCAAGTGCGAAACTCACACGCCAAAACTGGACCATGGAACACTCCACAAAGCCATAGACGGGCCGTGAAGGGGACCAAGGTCGATTAGTGGGATCATGAGAAGTTCCTAGAACTTGCCATGGCAAGTTCCACACTGAAGGACGCCTAGATGGCCCATGAGGAGGATGACGGGCCGTCAATATGGTTATCATGTTGGCCACCTAGAAGGGTTTCACCCCTAGCCATTGGTCAAGGACCACAGACGGAAAAATAGTCCGTGGAACCTTTGACGGGCTATTGAGGCCACCTTGAAGTGGCACAGTTAGGCCCATAGGACAAGGCCTCCTCACGACCCTAGTCCATGGGCCATGGTGCCTTAGACAGGCCTTGAGGGCTACCGTGAAATAGGTCGCGTCAGTTTTAAGTCAGGGTCTTTTAGGTCTTTTCAAAATTAGTTTAATTCAATACCATGTCATTTTACCCTTAAACCAAAGCCCTATATAAAGGTTTTTAACCCCAAAATCACCCAAATAAATTCATTCTCTCAAATTCTCAAAAGAAAAGCAAGTTCATCCTCCCCAAATATTTCTCTTTAGAAGTTCAAGAAGAATGCTAGGGTTTCAAGATCAAGCCTCTTAATCCTCCATTGCTTTCAAGCTTTTGGCATGAAGGTATGACAGTTTTCATCTATGGAGCCCTTTTCTCCATAGAGTTCCTAAATTCTCCAATTTACAAAGTTAGAAATCCCCAATTGAGTTAGGGTATTCTTCCATGTCATGGGTTCCTTTCAATGTTGATTTATTTGATTATTTTATGAACTATTATGCATGAATTTAGATAAATTCCATGATTTTAATATGAATCCCCATGAACCCATTCATACCCCATTTTTTCAAGCTATGATTACATAATGTGGGTTTTGACCTATGAAAGATGAGTTTATGAAATTATGCATGTTCTTATAAAATTGATGTAAATGATATAAGGATGCTTTGAAGTGAAGTATCAATGTTGTTGTTGTGTTGTGAAAGGATTTCTCATATACACATGAAAGCATGATTGTGAAAAGACTTTCTCAGATAAAGGATTCTTATGGTTGAAAGGTTTTCTCAACTAAACTTTGAATCAAGATTTAAGGAGCTATTCTAATGAAACCTAGCTTGGATTGGTTACTTAATTGTACCTTTCCATGGATGATATATGACTTAGCTTGGATTAGAAATATGACGTGCCCTTCCATGGATTACAAATACAAGTATGTAATAATGACTATTCCGTGGTATTTACTTTTAGCACCGAGAGGATATTGAGATGGAAGCTCTCCCGTTAGTAGAGGCCCGGTTTCTAGTAACAATCACCTTATCCCTTAACTATGTGCCACCATAGGATGTTGTCTTACTTAGACATTAACTAGTGGATCCGCGTAAGTTAGAAGTTCATGGTCTTACTTGGCAAGAAGGATATTTCTTTTCGGTGTGGGGTAGACACAAGATTCCATGTTTATAGCTCACATGGTCTTTATGTCGGTTAAAGGTAAATTTTCCACAATAATGAACTAAGGTTACTTTTAGAAGTATCTCACAAATGTTTTAAAGATGTTAGCTTGCTTTGACCATGTTTCATGATGCATATTTTCTAACCCCTTTTTACCTTATGATTTAGCTTGGTCATTGCATTTCATGAAATGGTCCTTTTTCACCTGATTTCACATGTTTTATGCATTGCTATTATACTTGGTACATTTTTGTATTAACACATACCCTTTCCTACATTCTCCAAATGTAGGGTGCGACGTTCCAGATTCGCGTTTCCGTGGCTAGGGATCTCTTAGTAGAAGTTTGAAGATTGGTGAGTCCTCATGTTCTGAGGACCGAGCCTTTATTTCATATTGTCTTTACATTTCTGTTTTGAACTTGATGTACGGGTTATGTCCCAAGCACTTCATTTGTACTAGATGGCTTTGAGACATCGTTAGACTTCGGCTTCGTTTTATAAAACTCTTATGCTTTGAAAATGTCTGTTAAAATCTCTTGAATTTCTATTACATTGTATGATGTATGCTAAGTGGCTTTTATGGGGTCTCTCGGGGTCTTGAACGCCATGTTACGCCTAGGGTACACCTTGGGTCATGACAGTAGGACTCAAATGGAGCCATACCAATACTTGAGTGATAGCTATTATTATATGCAAATTAAATCAAAGGCAAGTGATCATCCCAATTACCCTTGAAGTCAATTACACATTCTCTCAACATATCTTCCAAAGTTTGGATTGTACGTTCCGCTCTCCCATCAGTTTATGGAGGAAAGGTCGTACTAAGATTAACACGAGAACAAAGACCCTTTTGGAAAAATTTCCAAAACTAAGAAGTGAATTGGGTACCACAATCAGAGATAATGGATAAGGGCACTCCACGCAACCTAACCATTTCTCTCAAGTACAACTTAGCATAGTCCTCCACCGAATAACAAACTTTGATGGGAATAAAATAAGCCGATTTCATCATTCCATCTACAATAACCCAAATCGAATCATGTTGCCGCCGGGCGCGTGGTAAACAAACAAAGAAATCCATGTTCAAATCTTTCCACTTCCAAGTAGGAATGCTAATATCTTGAGATAAACCTTCTGGCTTTTGATGCTCAACTTTCACTTGTTGACAATTAGGACACTTAGCAACAAATTCCGCAATATCCTTCTTCATCTTGTTCCACCAATAGACCTCTTGCAAGTCACAGTATATCTTGGTGGCTCCCGGGTGTTACCATTTGAGATAAAGTGGAGAAGTAATTTTTTAATTCCTTCAACACCTTCTCAGATCCTTTAACCTTGTTGAAGATCCTTGTAAACATTTTGTCATGACCTAAAGTACACCCTAGACGTGACATGGTGTATAGAACCTCAAGAGGCCCTACACAATCCCCTTAGCATACATCATAAAAGATAATATAATTTTGGAGAGTTCAAAAGATAGCATTTCATATAAAAGTATGTTGAAGTAAACAGGAAGTCTAACATTTATCTCAATAAGCCATCTAATACATATTAAGAAAAGTGATTGGGAAGTAACCCATACATCATATACAATGTCTAAAACTCAAATGGCATAAAGCACTAAAAGTGACATCATCCTCGAAAGTAGGAGGGCTCACCAAGGTTTCAGGCTCAATAGGATCAACTAGCCACGAGTGTGTGGAATGGAAGCTTCTGACCCTACATTAGTAAAACAATATAGGCACAAGTATGCATTAGTACATGGAATGTACTAAATAATATAGCGATGCAAAAGTGTTAAGAAATCATGCTAAAAAGGACTTTACATGACATGAAATGACCAAGATAAAGCATAAGATAAAAAGGGTTAGAAAACAAAAATCATAATCATGGTCAATGAAAGTAAACTTAGTTTGTTATTGTAAGAGATTTACCTTTAACCGACATGTTGCCCATGTGAACTATAACATGGAATCCGGTGTTAACCCACACTGAAAAAGGGTGTCCCCACTTGTCAAGGTAAGAACCATAAACTTCTAGCTTACGTTGATCCACTAGCTAATGTCTATCTAAGACATTATCCGACTGTGGCACATAGTTATGGGATAGGGAGATTGCTACTAGAAACCTGGCCTCTACTAAGAGAGTGCTTCCATCTCAATATCCTCTTGGTTCTAAGCATAAATCCCATGGAATCATTATTAATCTTGACTTATCTGATCATAGAATAACTCCTTAATATTGATTCATCTTAGGTGAGAAGACCTTTCAACCTTATGAATCCTTTATTTGAGAAAACCCTTTCACATTAATGGTGAGTAGTATGTGAGAAATCCTTTCATAACAACAACAACATTGATACTTCACTCTCAAAGCATCCTTAAATAATTTTGATCAATTTCATATAGAACATGTATATCTTCGTAAATTCATCTTTCATAGTTCAAAATCTTCCTCATATGATCATAGTCTAGAAATTATGTATCATGCATGAGTTTATATAACTTCTTATCAAAAAAATGCAATTATCTCAATTCATGCATAAAAAGACATAAAACAATCAACTAGATAATAATTGAAAAGAACCCATGAGATTGAGCAAAACCCTAAATTTAGTTGGAGATTCTACCTTGTAAAAATGGAGAATTTAGGAACCCTATAGAGGAAAGGACTTCATAGGTGAATGCTATCATACCTTGATGCCAAAGGCATGCAACTAATGGTGGATTTGGAGGTTTGATCTTGAAATCCTAAACTTCTTCTTCTTCCTTAGATAGTGAAATACTTGAGAGGATGAACTTGATAAACTTATGGGATTTTTAGGAGAATGAATTGAGTTGGGTAATTTGGATGTTAAAAATCATTATGTAGGGATTTGGGTAGAATGAAAAACGATGTAGTATAGGTTTAAAACGATTAGGGAAAATACCAAAGATACCTTAAAAATAATTGTCGGACCCTCACCGACGGATCAGACCTACAGTTTCTAGGTCCTACTACAGACCATCTTTGTCAACCGTAGGTGGGGTTCAGAGACTTGAATGTGGACCCTCAAATGACGGGACCCATGTACGGTCCGTTGGTCAACCTACAGTCTGTACATGGCCACCGTAAGTCCAACTTTAAGCTTTGAAAATCTCACCAAGTCTGGGACTCACCTACGAGACCTACACTGAATGACGGACCGTCCTAGAGACCCGTAAAAAAATATTGGGACTTGACATCTTTGGAATTATTAGACTTGCCACCTACGGCTCCACCTAAGGCCCATAAGTCAATCCATGGACCATCGGTGGTTCCTTCGGCACTCGCACTAGTTTCTAAAATCATGTAATGTTCATTCTTTTCAAATTCGAGGTGTTACAATATCACCCCCTTGGGAACATTCGTCCTCGAATGGGATTTAAGACATCCTACAGAGGGTAGGAACTTAAACCTAATAGCCCAACTTGAAGGCAATCACATAAATTCACATATCCAAGGAGGAAACATCAACTCCAAGCTAAAACATGTGCAAAACATCATTTCATAAGGTATGTATGCAGCTCATACTCAAATGCACACAAACATAACGAAATCTATCAAGTCAACTCTTTTTTTCAAAAATCAAGTTTTTCATGAAAATGCATAAATGAGGAGTCATGGGAATATCTAAGACGCATGAAACAAAAAGAGTAAACCATGAAGAACTGAATACCTCAAGCAAGAGTATCGACGAAGGGAAAAGATGAGGATAGCGGGAAATCATATCAGCCACGGCCTCCCAGATAGCACCCTCAACTAAGTGATTCCTCCAAACAACTTCCTTGTTCCTCAACTTCCTAACTTGCCGATCCAAAATCTCAATCGAAACTTCTTCATAAGAACGGTTCTCCTTAACTCCCAAAACCTTCCAAGGGAACTATAGATGTTAGATCTCCAACATATTTCTTCATGAGATACATGAAAAAATGGATGCACCGATGCCAAATCATTAGTCAAATCAAGTTCATAAGCCACTTTACCAAAACGCCTCAAAATTTGATATGGACCCAGATAACAGGGACTAAGTTTCCCTTTCTTTCCAAACCTCATCACAACCTTCATGGGTGAAATCTTCAAGTAGACCCAATCATGAACATCAAACTCCACGTCTCTCCTTCTAACATCGGCATAGGACTTTTGTGGACTTTGAGCCTTTTTCAAACTATCTCTAATAATCCTAATTTTCTCGATAGCCTCATGTATAAACTCAGGACCTATCAAATCAACTTCACCAACTTCAAACAAACCTATAGGATATCTACACCTCCTACCATAGAGGGCCTCAAATGGAGCCATACCAATTCTTGAATGATAGATATTGTTGTTTGCAAACTCAATCAAAGGCAAGTGATCATCCCAACAACCCTTGAAGTCAATTACACAAGCTCTCAACATATCTTCCAAAGTTTTGATAGTACGCTCCGCTTGCCCATCGGTTTGCAGATGAAAGGCTACAACTTAATTAGAATATCAAGACCCTTTAGGAAATATTTCCAAAATTGCGAAGTGAATTGGGTACCACAATCGGACATAATGGATAAGGGCACTCCATGGAACATAACCATTTCCCTCAAATACAACTTAGTATAGTTTTCCACTGAATAAGAAACCTTGATGGGAATGAAATGAGGTGATTTTGTCATTCAATCCACAATAACCCAAATCGAATCAGGTTGTCGCCGGTTGCGAGGTAACTCAACAATAAAGTCCATATTCAAATCTTCCCACTTCCAAGTAGGAATACTTATATCTTGGGATAAACCTTCTGGCTTTTGATGTTCAACTTTTACTTAATGACAATTAGGAAATTTATCCAAGAATTTCTCAATATCTTTCTTCATCCCATTCCATCAATAGACCACCCACAAGTCACAATACATATTGGTGGCTAGCGGGTGAATGGAATATCAAGAACTATGGGCTTCTGATAAGATTTGCTCCCTCAAGTCATATTTATTGGGAATACACAAACGACCTTGACAACGAAGCACACCATCTCCCCCTTGGGAGAAAGCCTCTACAGATTTTTAAAGCACCGCTTCCTTCAATTCCACCAAATTCGGATAAAGACCTTGTTTGGCTTTCACATCTGACACAAAAAATGATTTTGAACCATTATGTACCATCACACCCCCTTGGTAGAGTGAACTAACCGAACACCCAGTCGGGCCAATCTATGAACATATCTAACTAGTTCCTTCTTACCATCATTAATATGAGCAACACTACCCCTTGATAACCGACTAAGAGTATCAGCCACCACATTCGCCTTACCGGGGTGATAGAGAACGCTCAAGTCATAATCCTTTAGTAACTCAAGCCACCTTCTTTGGTGAAGATTATCTTTATGCTTAAACATATATTACAAAATTTTGTGGTCAGTAAATACATCAACATTAACACCATACAAGTAATGCGTCAAAATTTTTAAGGCAAAAACAACCGCCGTCAGTTCTAAATCATGGGTAGGATAGTTCTTTTCATCAATCTTAAGTTGCCTTGAAGCATAGGCAATGAATTTCCCATTTTGCATAAAAACACACCCTAGCCCGAACCTTGAAGCATCACAATAAACCACAAATCCATAGGATCCTTCCGGTAGAGTTAACACCTGAGCGGAAGTAAGTCTATCTTTCAATTCTTTGAAACTTTTTTCACAAGCTTCTGACCATACGAACTTGACCTTCTTTTGGGTCAATGTCGTCAATGGAGAGGCAATCAAGGAAAACCCTTTCACGAACCTTCTATAATAACCAGCCAAATCCAAGAAACTTTGAATATCCAAAGGAGATAGAGGTCTAGACCAACTCTTAACTGGATCCGTCTTCTTAGGATCTACCTCAATACCCTTATCGAAAACAATATGACAAATAAAAGCCACATATCTTAACCAAAATTTGTATTTACTAAACTTTGAAAAGAGTTGTTGGTCCTTGAGAACTTACAACACAATCCTCAAATGATCGGTACGCTCAACCTCACTCCTTGAGTAATCAAGATGTCATCGATGAAAACAGTCACAAATATATCGAGGTATTGTCTAAACACCCTATTCATCAAATCCATAAATGCACCCGGAGCGTTAGTCAAGCTAAAAAACATTACCAAAATCTCATAATGACCATACCGAGGTCGACAAGTTATCTTCGGGACGTCATCTTCCTTCACCCTCAACTAGTGGTAACCCGACCGGAGGTCGATCTTAAAGAAGTAAATTTATTTTTGTAGTTGTTCAAACAAATCATCTATCCTTAGAAGAGGATATTTGTTCTTAAAAATAACCTTGTTCAATTATTGGTAGTCAATATACATACGAAGTGAACCATCTTTCTTTCAAACAAATAAAATTGGAGTACCCCTTGGAGAGATACTCGGTCTGATGAAATCTTTATCCAACAAATATTTCAATTTCTCCTTTAACTCCCTGAGTTTTACTGGAGCCATACAATAAGGAGGAATAGAGATAGGCAGCGTATCTGGGAGAAGGTCAATCCCACAGTTGATTTTCTCTTCGGGAGGAACACCGGGTAAATCATCAGGAAACACTTCTAGAAATTCATTAACAATGGGGACCGACTCCAGATTAGGGGTCTTAGAATCCATATCCCTAACCTAAAAAAGATGGTGTCTGCAACCCTTAGAAATCATCTTTCTAGCTTTAAGACATGAGACAAACTGATTCTTAGGAATAGAATTCCCCTCTTTCCACTCTAGGATGAGTTCATTTAAAAATTGAAACTTGACTACTCGGGTTCTACAATCAATAGAAGCATAACATGAATGCAGCCAATCCATACCAAGAATAACATCGAAATCTAACATATTAATCTCTACAAGATCAACATGAGTGACTCTATGGGATAAAAAGACATGACACTTTATATAGGGGTCTTAGTGAAGGGTAAAATGACGTAGTATAGGGATAAAATAATTAGGAAAAGACCCAAGTGCCCCTAAACTTAACTGCCAGCCCACCATCGATGGACCACTGACGTTGGACCGTGGACTGACCGATGGTCCATCCTGCACGGCTATCGTCTATGGTCAGTAGGTGATTTTGGGGTCTTGAACCACAGCCCCTAACCACGGACCGTGGTCTGACCGACGGTCTGTTGGTCAGGCCGTTGTTCTAGACCTTTAGGACCTGACTAGGGAGTGCCATCCACGGACCACACCTACAGTCCATGGTCCCATCCATGAGCCGCGGGTGGCCTCCGTGGGTTGGCACTTGCAGCATCTAAAAAATGTTGTCTTGCCCCTTCTCGAATCTAGGGTGTTACAATAAGGTTATGTTTGTTGGGCTCGACAATCACATTAGGCGAATCGACAATTGCTCTTCAACTCGCCTTTCTCTTACTTGAGGGTTCATGTGTTTGACCTTCATCGAATAGCTCATTCGAGTCTGCCTTGCACATTCGGCACATCAATGATTACCTAATTTGTTCGCCTTTCAAGGCTTCAAATTTTCTCCAAGTACTGTCATCTTTGACAATGGTCACCTTGTTCGCCCTTTGCATTTGATGAGTCTTCATTCAGGTTTTGGTCTGCCGACCTGCCTCAATTAATCCAATTGTTGTGCTCTATCAACTTGGGCAAGATCAAATCCATTTGGCTAGTTGTCCTTCATGTTAGGCAATCACCGATGTAGAGTTTACATTTCTTTTCATGTTTTTGCCGTTGTTTCCCACATTTATCCTTGCCTTGTCCCTTTGCCTTCACAGCTACAAATCATAAAAATATCATTAGAATAGGATAAAATTAGGCATTGACGACACAAATTGTTAACCTAAATTGGCCTCAAATGAGTTTAAATCTACCACTCATCAGTGAACAATGTCTGGGCAAGTTTTATTCTCTCCAGACTCAACGGGATCAGGAGGACTCCCCTGATATAGTCACTAGTATGTTATGCGTCTTCCAGTTTGATGTTTATTCCTTGTTAGATCTAGGAGGCACACTTTCTTTCACGACTCCTTATGTTTGCTATGAAATTTGATGTCAGCCTCCAAATCCAATTAAAACCATTCTTAGTCTCGACTTTCGTTGGTCAGTCACTTTTAGCTAAACAGGTGTTTTTAAATTGACCGGTCTCGATTTTTAAGAAAATCACCTTAGTTGATCTAGTAGAGTTAGATATACTTGATTTTGATATAATTTTAAGCATGGATTCACTACATGCTTGTTATGCCTCACTCTACTGTAGAACTAGAGTCATTAAAGTTCATTGAAGGGAATGGTAGTACCTCAATACCTATAGCCCAATGTATCTCATGCCTAGGCTAGAAAGACGATTTCCCGTTGTTGTATCTATCATTTTGTTTGGGTTAAGTATACTAGTTCTTTAACATCATCTCTTTAGTCTATTCCTATAGTAAATGAATTCCCAGAGATGTTTCCCAAAGATCTTCCCAGAGTTCCTCCCGAGCGAGAGATTGACTTTGGAATAGAACTTCTTCCCGATACTTAACCTATCTTCGTTCCTTCTTACATAATGGCTCCGACAAAGCTTAAGGAGTTGAAATATCAGTTAAAGTACCTTCTAGATAAATGTTTCATCAAGTCCAATATATCTACATGGTTGCTCCAATTGTCTTCATGCGTAAGAAAGATGGTTCTCTCAAAATGTGCATTGATTACTTTTAATTGAACAAGGTCATAATCAAGAATAAATATCCTATCTCCAGGATTGATGACTTGTTCGATTAGTTTCAAGGGTGCTAGTTTATTTTCAAAGATAAACCTCAGATCAACCTCTCATCAGCTCAGAGTCAAGGAATGTATCATTTCGAAGACAACCTTCAGGACTTGGTATGGTCACTATGAACTTTTGGTTCTTTCTAGAAAGTGCAAAAGTCAGTTGGGGTTGGAAAGTGCAGGAGATGTTGTTGAAGTGTACAACTTTTGTCCTTCATTATAGGGGTTTGCGGACCGTATAGGCTTTTCACAACCGTGGAAGCCTCCCATGGAAAGGAACTTGGGATCTAAAATCCTAAGTAAAAGATCATAGACGATTGTAAGACCCATGAAGGGGTTCAAAACACGTAAACCTACTGCAGGCCAATCTTCAAAAAGTTGCTTTTTGGGCTTGACCAGGATCACTGGGTTCAGAACATATGGATGAGTGTACGGATTGTAAATCGGTCCGTAGACCACACTACTGAGCTTCTGTGCCTTGGGTCTAAGGATAATCGTATAGAAGGTCTGTATGTCCCATCAAAGGATCCATGAACCATAGAACTGGCCGTGGTTGGGAAGTCTAAAGCATGAAATTTCAAGGATTGGACAGGATGGACATGCCCACATATCGTTGAAGGATTTACGGTCAGTGGAAAGGGCCGGTGAAGCTTGATCGACAATCTTAAGTCAAGGTATTCTGGTCTTTCCCTACTCTTTTAATAATTATACTTCATCATTTTAGGCCTATTTTGAAGACTTTAAGGGGTTTCTAATCACCCTAACCTCCCCATTCCCTCTCATTCACTCAAATCAAAGTTTTTTGTTCTACAAGTCTTCTCTCTCAAGCAAGATAGGGTTCCAAGGATTTCGAGCCTTCATTGAAGATTTCACCTAGGGTTTCATAAAGCTATGTAGGAACTTTATCAATGAGTTCTTCTTCACCCATTGAGTCCCAAAGGAACCTCAATTTCTCATTTTTGATTCTACCAAAATTCTAGGTTTTAATGATTTCTTATGGGTTCTATTGAATCTAATGTTATTCTTCATAATTGATATTATTTTGCAAGATTTGAGCATATTTCAGTGTTTTGAATGATATATTTATGAACCCATGTTATGAAAATATTTTACGATCATGAACAAAGATATTTCAATATACATGCTTTATGTATGAAGGATTTCATGAATCAATGATGCTTTTGAATAAAGTATCAATAACTTTATATGAAAATATGATACTTTTGATTGAAGTATCTCTCATTATGAAAGAATACTATGATTTAGATGCTTTCGAATAAAGTCTCTCTTAGAACTATGTTATCTATCATGGTTTTAAGGAGTTATTCTTATGATTATCATATTTCCATAAATGATTAAGTATTACCAGATTCTTACTATTTCTATGAGTATGATTATGCATGTTTTCTGTTGGGATATTACTTGGTACCAAGTAGGACTAGTGGTGATTACCCAGGTGCCAAAACTATGTGCCATTGTAGGACTTTGTCCTAATTTACTTTATCTAGTGGATCCATCTAAGTTCATGATTATTTTACTAACCTTAGTATGTAGGACACTCTCTTTTTGGTGTAGGAGCAATACAGTGAGATCCATACTATATCTCACATGGTTTATCTCGGTTAACGTTATTTCCCACATATGTTATGATCATGATTTTCAAGAATATTGCATTGACCTTGAACTATGTTTTCACAATCAGATTATTAATTTTCATGTTTACTTGGTCACTACATTATCATGTTTTTATACTTATCATGTTACTATGTCATGTTTGTGCATTTCCCAATTCTCAGTACATTCTAAGTATTGACTGCATACTTTTCTACCGATATTGTTTTATAATATAGGATCTGATGCACAGTCCTACGGTTATGGTAAGTACATGATTCTATTAGCCTAGATTTACTTTGGTGAGTTGTCATAGTTCGGGGACATGCCATCAATATTTTCTTTCATTCATGTCAGACTTCACTTTTCAATTTTAGATGTTCGAGTGAGCTAAGGATTTTCCTAGTGACTCACTTATGATTTGATGCAATTTCAGACATTAGTACTTCCATTTATGACTCTTTTTATTTAGATTACCATATTATATTGTGATAGTCATTTGGGAGTTTTTATTTGTTGTTCATGTTATTTCAGTTACGTACATTATCTTAGTGTTATGCTATGTCATGTGATTAGCTTAGGGCCTCTCGAGACTCTAGGTACCATGTGACATTAAAGGGGTAGTCTTGGGTCATGACAACTTGGTATTCAACACATCAGGTTCAAGTGTCTTAAGGTGTCCAAAAGCCATGTGATATACCGTGAGTTTACGGTATTTTCAATTCATTTCACTTAAGAGTTGTGTGTGTCTAGGGCCATTTTTGTATTGGAAATAATGTTTGATGTGTTATGTTTACAGGAAATAGGCTATGACGCGGTTGAGTGAGATGACAGCTAAAATTCTGCAGAAGTGACCACCCACGGAGGGACCTACGGACCGTAGGTCCTGTGACGGTCTGTAGGTCCTGTGACGGTCCGTCGATGGGTAGGCGTAGATAGGAGCATCAGGGAATTCAGACCAAGTGTGGAACTACGAAGTGATCCACGGACCGTAGGTCGACCTACGGGCCGTCCTGCACATCCGTCGAATATGAACTGAGGGTTGAAGTTCCAGTACCTAATGAAAATCCTAAGTGTGGACTCACGGAAGAGGACCCACGGACCGTAGATCAACCTACTGTCCGTCCTGCACATCCGTCATTAATGAACTGGGAGTTGAAGGTTCCAACTTCTATTGAAAAGTTCTAAGTGTTGACCAACGGAGAGGACCTACAGACCGTAGGTCGACCCACGGTCCGTAGGTCGAGTTGTCGATCAAAGCCGCGTCCCAGAAGTTTATTTCCTTATTTTGTTTCCTTTTTATTTAGGACATGTTTTTCTATAAATAGGGTATGTAAACCACGTTTTTGGGGGTTAGACAATATAGTTTACTTTTAGTTCTTGGTATTTTAGGGAATTAACTTGCAACTTTAGCAATTTGATTTCCGGATTTCTTCTTACAAGATTTTGACTTTGAATTTTAATTCAAGATTCAGTTTTTCATCTATTCTACTTGTAAGTTCATGAATTCTTTTTACCCAATTATGAATTGTGTTCTTTCAAGCATGAGTAGCTAAAATTCACAACTAGGGTTGTGGGAACAATGAGCAATTAACAAAGTATGAATAATAATTAAGTAATTCTTGACTAGTGTTTATGCATGTATTGTTAATTCTTTCACTTAGAAGTCTTTTTAACGGTGCACAACATTAGAACTCATCTTGTTGCTACTTGCCGGAACAAGGAGGTAGTTAATAAGAAAAGAATTAGTAACAGAGATTTAGTGGATGCTATCTAATAGTCTAATGTCAATTGGTGCGAGGGTGAAAACTAAGTCATACATTGATGTGATGTCTAATCTGAGGTAAAGGTAAGGGTTATTAAAGTATACACTCGTAGCCAGACCAAGGTGTGTAGTGAAATTCCCTATTTGGAGGACCAATCACTTAAGGATACCCATCTTACCAACTTTGCATGTAAAACACTAGGAAATGATTACTATAATTAGGATTACCGCACTAAATGCTTATGGGGAACAAATACACCCTAGTTTCTCTCTTTTATTGATAATCAAAAGTTGAATCTTGTCTATTTGTTACTTAAGAATTTTAGTTTATTACCTACTTACAAAATCCCCTTGTTTACTTTCCTTCGAAAATAATTTGACTAAATAGATATAATTGATAGTTAAAGTTAAGTCTAAACCATATTCCTCGTGGGATCGACCCCAACCTACAAGTTGGGTTCTTTACTTGATAACGATCGCTTATACTTCTTTAGGAAGGTGTAATTTGAGCGTATCACCGTGTTAAGTAGAGTCTTGTTCATGGATATGAAGCATGCCATATTTATGAATGAAAAGCTACGAGATGTTTAAGAAATACTTCACTTATTTCATACTCTTTGTCGTATGATAGAGTACAACTCTACGAAGTTATCTTTTAGCTCATTTTCTATCTGTTTTCAGAAATATGCCTGCACGAAAATATCCCACGAGAAGAAATTTGAATGTAGAACTAGAAACACCATAAGATCTAGTTATTCACTTGGCCAAACAAGTCACTCATGTCGATTAATGGGCTACTTTCTAATTGCTTGCCGAAGCCATGACTGCTCAAGTCAACCGGGAGGTTGTAGCTCTCGTGACCCCAAATATGGGTACGATGGCAACAAGACTGAGACTTCACTTTAATGAATCCTTCAAAATTCCATCGCTCTAAGGTGGACTAGGATCCATAAGAGTTTATTGTTGGGGATTCAAAAGATTTTTGAGATCATGGGTTTCTCTCCAATCTAGAGTGTGAACTTGGTTGCTTATCAATTGAAAGGGGTTCCTCATATTTGGTTCAAACAATGGAAGGAAGAAAGAGTTGTTGATGCGGGTCCTTTGGATTGGGACAAATTTAAATGAGCATTTTTAGATAGATTCTTCCCTCCTGAGATGAGAGAGGAAAAGTTCAGAGTTTATCAACTTGAGGCAAGAAAATATGAGTATGAATGAGTATGGAATGAAGTTCACTCAATTCTCCAAGTATGCCCCTACTATGGTGGCTGATTCTAGGGTCGTATGAGTAAGTTTATTTCTGGTGTCTCATAGATGGTTGTGAAAGAGTGCATAACTGCCATGCTGATTAAAAATATGGATATCTCTAGGTTGATGACTCATGTTAAACAGATTGAGTAAGAGAAGCCTAAGGAGATTGCTAGGGAAACTAAGAGGGTTTAGACCGATATTGGTGACTGCTCTCAATACAGATCCAATGGTGGTGGTCGTTCTAAGTTTAAACCAAGGTATTCAGGCCCTACACCATCTTTTTCTAGTGCTTTGGTGCCAAATTTAAACAAGGATAGGATGCCAAACCTTAAGTCTCAGAGTAGTGCTTTAAGTGGATGTTCATTCCACGAATGTTAGAAGTGTGGGAAGAGCCATATGGGAGAATTTTTAGCCGGTACTGGTGGATGTTTTGGTTGTTGTAAGACTGGTCATTGGTTGAGGGATTGCCCTTCGGTTTCTAGGAAGGGTGGAGATGGTCGATGACAGACTCAACTTAGTGTTTTTTATGTCGCTCGAGTAAATAGGGTATTCATCTAGCTCTGGTGGAGGACAATGTCAGAACATGTTTTATGCTCTTTAGAGTCGTTAGAATCAGGAGGATTCCCCTGATGTGGTCACTGGTATTTTACAAGTCTTTTAGTTTGATGTTTATGCCTTGTTAGACCTAGGAGCCCGACTTTTCTTGGTGACTCTTTATGTTTCTATGAAATTTGATGTCAGTCCTAAAATCTAATCAGATCTCTTCTTTGTCTCTGCTCATGTTGATGATTCAGTTTTAGCTAAACGAGCTTACAAAAATTTCTCAGTCTCAGTTTTTTAGAAAATCACCTCAGTTGATATAGTAGAGCTAGACATGCTTGATTTCTATGTTATTCTTGGTATGAATTTACTTTATACTTGTTATGCCTTTATTGATGGTAATACTAGAGTTGTTAAGTTTAAGTTTCTGAGTGAACCAGTCATAGAGTTGAAGAGTAGCATTTCATCGCCTATAGGTCAGTTAATCTCATGCCTCAAAGCCAGAAAGATAATTTCTATAGGTTGCATCTATCATCTAGTTTGGGTTAGGGATACAAATTCTAAGACCCATACTCTTGATTCAGTTCCCATTGTTAATAAGTTTCTGGAAGTGTTTCGAGATGACCTTCCCGGAGTTCCTCCCGAAAGGGAAATCGACTTTGGAATTGACATTCTTTGAGATACCAACCTATATTTATCCTCCTTACAGAATAGCTCCAGCTGAGCTTAAAGAGGTTAACGATTAGTTAACAGACCTTTTGGATAAGGGTTTCATTAGACATAGTATTTTTCCCTAGGTGCTCCAGTTCTCTTCGTTGTAAGAAAAATGGTTCTCTAAGAATGTGCAATGATTATTGATAGTTATAAAAGGTCACTATAAAGAATAAGTATCCCATACCAAAGATTGATGACTTGTTTGATCAACTTGAAGGTGTTAGTCTCTTTTTTGAAGATTGACCTTAGATCTGGCTATCATTAGCTTAAAGTTAAGGAATGTGAAATTCTAAGGATGGCCTTCTGGACTTTGTATGATCACTGTGAATTTTTCGTTTGGACTAACGAATGCTCTTGCAACTTATATAAATTTGATGAACATAGTGTTCAAGAAGTATTTGGATATATTTGTCATTGTGTTTATCGATTACATCTTTATCTATTCTCGGAGCAAGGACGAACATGTTGATCATTTGAGGATTGTCTTGCAAATTCTCAAGAACCATCAATTGTTTTCTAAGTTTAGTAAGTGTGAATTTTAGTTGACGTCCGTAGCATTCCATGGTCATATAGTCTTAGGAGAAGGTATTCAAGTTGATTTTAAGAAGACTAAGGTAGTTTAAAAGTAGGCTAGACCTTCCCCCTTAGTTATTAGGAGTTTATTGGGTTTAGCTGGTTACTATAGATGGTTTGTGGAAGGATTATCAACCATTTCTTCTCTTTTGGCTACATTGACTTAGAAAAAAGTGAAATTTCAGTGGTCCGTTGTGAGAAGAGTTTTTAGGAGTTCAAAACTTGACTTACTTCAGCCCTGGTTTTGACTTTATCAAAAGGTTTAGATAGTTTTGTTGTGCATTGCGGTGCCTTCATGATTAGGCTTGGTTGCGTGCTTATGCAAAATGGTAAGGTTATAGCATATACTTCTAGGAAGCTTCTGTTTCATGAGAAGAATTATCTGAATTATAATTTAGAGTTTGTAGTGGTGGTTTTTTCCTTGAAGATATGGAGAGACTATCTCTATGGTGTTCATGTGGATGTGTTCACCAATCATAGGAGCCTTCAGTATGTGTTTAGGGAAAAGGATTTGAATCTTCACCAAAAAAGGTGGCTTGTATTGTTGAAGCATTATGACATGAATATCCTTTACCATTTGAGTAAGGCAAATATTGTTGCCGATGTTCTTTGTAGATTGTCCATGAACAGTGTTGCTCATATTGATGATGAGAAAAAGGAGTCGATTCATGATGTGAATAGATTAGTTCATTTGGGAGTTCATTTGGTCGATTTAAACGATGGTGAAATCATTGTCTAAAATAGGTTAGAATCCCTTCTTGTGTTGGATGTTAAGGCTATATAGTATAAGGATCTGACTTATGTTGAGTCGAATAAAGTGGTGCTCAAAAAAGCTACCGAGTCTTTCTCCCAAGGAGGAGATGGTACGCTTCGTTACCAAGGTTGTTTGTGTGTTCCAAATGTTGATGATTTGAAGCAACAAATACTCTGAGAAGCTCATAGTTCTCGGCAATCTATTCACTTGGGAGCTACTAAGATGTACCGTGATCTACGAGAAGTCTAGTGGTGGAATGAGATGAAGAAGGATATTGTAGAAATTGTGAATATGTTCTGAATAATCAACAAGTTAAAGTTAAGCACCAGAAACCAAGCGGTATGACTCAGGTTATTAGTATTACTACTTGGAAGTAGGAAGATTTGAATATGGTCTTCATTACAGGTTTACCTCGTACACGTCGTCATCATGATTCTATTTTGATTATTATAGACCAAATGGAGAAGTTGATGCGCTTTCTTCCAACTAGGACCTCCTATTCAACCGAGGATTATGTTAGACTGTACATTCAAGAAATGGTTTACTGGGATTGTGTGCCTTTATTCATCATTTCAAATACAAGTACCCAATTCACTTCTCAATTTTGGAGATCGTTTCAGAAAGGTCTTGGTACTCAAGTTAAAATTAACATAGCTTTTCACCCGCAGTAAAATGGTCAGACTACGTGGACTATTCAAATGGAGGATATGTTGAGAGCTTGTGTGATTGACTTAAAGGTAATTGGGATGATCATTTACCTTTTATTGAGTCAGCTTATAATAATAGTTGTCACTCGAGTATTCAGATGGCTCTGTTTGAGGCTCGCTATGGTAGGAGGTGTAGGTCTCCTACTACATTGTTACTCATTATTGTTATTTGTTTTGTTTTTTAATGTAACACTTAGTTCTCAAAGAATTTGTTTGAACATTTTGAGAAAAATCACAGTTAGATGAATCAGATGACTCAAATGAAGTGTATCAAGATGAAGATTATTAATTTTTAGAACCATTTGCATACTCGCTTACATAGACCGCAAATAATTTCTTCATGTAAACATTTACTTAATTACTCACTATCTTTCCCTTTTCTTCCCCAAGTAATTCCTCAAGAGAAAAAGTAACATACACAAAATTATTGCGAGGATCCAAAATAGAAGGAATAAAAAACATTTGTTCATCTCTTCAAGACTACCCTAATATTTCTTGAACTTTTCTTTCATCCCCGAAGCCGTTTTACATAAATCAACATCATCACTTGTCATACATGCTTTCAAATATACATCAAGCTCACATATATCCTCAAAATGAACATTACAAGTAACATACCATGAACCTGAAACTTTCAATTTGAGCTCATAAAATTTTCTGAGAAACTTTGTGACATTCCTCACATTAACCCAATCCTCATTTTGAATTAAACATGCAATACTTCCATCTTCACAAACATCAGTAGCAAGAAAAGAATTAAGTTACCGTCATAAAGATCAAACTTCTCAAAAGCCTTATCAAAATCTTTTGTCGTGTCCAATATCAAATAGGTGGAATTCCACCTAGTAGGCACATCCAAAGATAAATTTTATCACATTCTATTTTTTGCATTTCGACACATTTCAAGAAGTTTCTTGTCCTTGCAGAGGGCGATCTAACATATTTCACCATTTGTCTCACCCGTTTTATAGAAGGACAAATTTCATTCAAACTATCATGAAAAATTAGATTAAGTATGTGATCCATACATCTTACATGGAGATGCTCACCATCCATCATATTAGTTTCCCACTTATCTAAATTTTTTGGCCAACTCTAAAACTGCCACATCATTTGAAAAAGCATTATCAACCGTAATAGTGAAGACACTGTCCAAGTTCCAATAAGCAAACAATTACTAATAGACTCTGCCAAATGCTCACCTTTATGATCAGTGATAGGACAACAGTTCAATATTCTTTTATGAAGCACCAAATCCCTATCAATAAAGTGAGCAGTCAAACACATATAATTGATTCTTTGCACCGAGGTCCATGTGTCTGTTGTAAAATAAATTTTTGGTTTTATTAATCTAGAAGACTCTTTCAAATTCATTCTCAATTCACTATAAACTTGATAAGAATCCCTTATTATGGTTCTATGACAAGAAATCCGAAACAAAAGTTGGACTTTACTCATAAACTTTTTAAAGCCTTCCTTTTCAACAAAGCTGAAAGGTAGTTCATCCAAAATTATCATCTCAACTAACACTCTCCTAACTACCTCTTGCTTAAATTCCAAATTCTCTATCAAAGAACTGTTAGTTTGAATTTTTAACAATGTTTGAATACTAGGTGCAACAGGCGGGGGCTTATACACTTCACATCGGTTAGTCAAATATTGTCTCAGTCCACTTGTTCCATTTCTAGATGTATTGGCAACATAGTTTTGTTTACAATGTAAACACCTTGCTTTACATAATACATCATTTTAAAAAAAAAAATCAAAGTGTTGCCAAACAGTTGACCTAGGGTCCATTTTTTTTTTGGGTTTCTTTGTGTCAATTGACGCCTCATTGCTAATAGTACGTATATTATCCGTTGAACCAGCCATACTTATTCAATTTTGATTAGCCACACCCATATTTAATTTATTTTGATCAACCATCTATATAAAAAAAATTAATTTCACAATTCACACACTAACTAAAGCGAAAATCAGAAAGAAAATAAAAATAAAAGAAGAAATCAAGAAAACAGAAAATAATCAAATACCTGGAGGAAGAGGCCGGTCGGCTCACTGGTTGGGTGGTTTTTGACTTGCTGAAATGGCTGACTTGCTGAAATAGTGATATTGCTGGTTGGCTGACTTGAGTTGTTGAAAATTGATGGTCGACTATCGTTTGTCGCTGGTCGGCAGCCCTGGTCGCGGCGGTCGTTGATCGACGGGGTCATTGATCAATGCGCTGGTCCAACAAAAATGATCATGTGGCAGATGTGGGAAGTGGTTACTGCAAACAAAAAGTGAAAAAGAAATGTTGAAAACCTAACCTAATTTTGCATTTTATTTATTAATAATAATTAATATAATATTAATATATATTATAATTTAATATATTTTGGTTAAACCAAAATACTAAAAAATACCAAAAAACACCTACCAAAAACCGAACCAAAATGCCTAAAATACAAAAATATATACCGAACACTAAATTAAAATATTGAAACCGAAATACTTTCGGCTTCGTATTTCAGTTTTTTAGTATTTATGTCCAGCCCTATATTTAATTCTATGACTTCTGAAGAATCCAAAAGATGAAGAAAGAGGCAGCGCTGCAACCGTCACCACTAGATAAGGTACAGTTTCGTGGAGTGAATGTAGACATCTCTAAGGAAACTATAAACAGGTTTCTCCATGGTTTGGACTTCACTGCACCTACTGAGGTTGGACTGTAAGAGAATCATTACCATATGGTGATAAGTGCATATGAGTTGAGTGATCCTGGAATGTGAGAAGGTATAATGAAGTGGATTGATGGGCTGATCACTACAGAGGGTGAGGTAGAACAATGGGTAACCAACTCGAGGTTGCATATCACAAAGGCCTCTTTGAGTTTTCCGGTAAAATTCTGGTGGGCTTTGGTTCGTGCACAGTTGAGGCCGAAAGTTAATGAAAATACAATCTCTCACTTACAGGCATCTTTAATAGCTTATATCCTGGCCCGGTATGCATTGAATGCAGGTCGACTGATTGCCACTGAAATGAGGGATCACACTTTAAATAAAAAAGTTGGTCTTCCCTTTCCTTGTCTGATAAGGAGATTGTGTGATAATGCTCACATGCTGGGAAGCCATATAGTTGAAAGTCCCGCCGATACCAATAAATACACAATTGTCGCCTTGATCAAAGACTTGACGAATCCACTGTATCAGACAAGAGTAGGTCCGACAAAACCATTGGCTATTTGCCAAATCTACTGGTAATGTCAGAACCAAATGAGGGAGAACCTGGAAATACCATAGATGGTACAACCTAGGGAGACCCATGAGTTAGGCCTACAACATCACCGACCTCTTAAGCCATAGGTAAAGTTGTCTCGATTCCCGTGGTATTTCTTGAAAAACTTGTAGTAGAGCAGAGACAGACCAGAGCGATACTAAATCGTCCAAAGCCAAGTCAAAGCTACTAAACATATGTTACTTGATTGTCACGACCCAAAGCATACACTAGGTGTAACATGACGTATAGGACCCCAAGAGGCCCTATACATTTCTTAGAGGGACTATTGATGTCGGATCTCTAACACATTTCTTCAACAGGGAGACATGGAATATCGGATGCACTGATGCTAAATCACTAGGCGAATCAAGTTCATAGCAACTTTGCCAATACCCCTCAAAATCTGATATAGGCCCACATAGCGGGGACTAAGCTTCCCTTTCTTCCAAGATCTTATTACACCCTTCATGGGAGAAATTTTCAACTAGACGCAATCATGAATATCAAACTCAAGATCTCTTCTTGTAACATCAACATTGGATTTTTGTCGACTTTGAGCCATTTTCAACCTTTCTCTATAAGCCAAACTTTCTCCATAGCCTCATGTACCAACTCGGGACCTATCAGGGAAACTTCACCCACCTCAAACCAACCTATAGCAGATCTATACCTCCTACCATATAGATACTCAAATGGAGCCATTCCAATGCTTTAGTGATAGTTATTATTGTACGCTAATTCAATCAAGGGCAAGTCATCATCCCAATTAAATTTGAAGTCAATTACACATTCTCTCAACATATCCTCCAAAGTTTGGATTGTACGCTTCGCTTGCCTGTTAGTTTGTGGATGAAAGGTCATACTAAGCTTCACACGAGTACCAAGACCCTTTTGCAAAGATTTCCAAAACTGAGAAGTGAATTGGGTACAACCATCGGAGATGATGGATAGGGGCACTCCATGCAACCTAATCGTATCCCTCAAATACAACTTAGCATAGTTCTCCGCTGAATAAGAAACCTCGATAGGAATGAAATGAGCCAATTTCGTCATTCGATCTACGATAACCCAAATTGAGTCATGTTACCGCCAGGTGCGTGGTAGACCAACAATGAAGTCCATGTTCAAATCTTTCCATTTCCAAATAGGAATGCTAATATCTTGAGATAAACCTCCCGACTTTTGATGTTCAACTTTCAATTGTTGACAATTAGGACACTTAGACAAAAATTCCACAATATCCTTCTTCATCCCATTCCACAAATAGATATCCCGCAAGTCACGATACATTTTAGTGGCTCCCAGGTGAATGGAATATCAAGAACTATGGGCTTCTGATAAGATTTTCCCTCTCTAGTCGTCAACATTACGAACACACAAACAATCTTGATATCTAAGCACACTATCTTCTCTTTGGGAGAAAGCCTCTGTGGATTTTTTTAGCACCGCTTCCTTTAATTCACCAAAGTGGGATCAAGACCTTGCTTGGCTTTCACATCTGCCACAAAAGATGATTCTGAAGTATTGTGGACCATAACACCACCTTTGGTAGAGTTGACTAACCGAACACCCAATCGGGCCAATCTATGAACATATTCTCGAACCAACTCCCTCTTATCATCCTCAATATGAGAAACACTACCCATTGATAGCCGACTAAGAGCATCCCCACCACATTTGCCTTATCGGGGTGAAAAAGAACACTCATATCGTAGTCCTTTAATAACTCAAGCCACCATCTTTGGCGAAGATTCAAATCTTTCTGTTAAAACACATATTGCAAACTCTTGTGGTCAGTAAAGACATCTACATAAACACCATACAAGTAATGCCTCCAAATCTTTAGAGCAAACACAACTACTGCTAGTTCAAAGTCGTGGGTAGGATAATTATTCTCATGAATCTTAAGTTATCTTGAAACATAGGCAATGACTTTCCCATTTTGGATAAGGACACATCCTAACCCAATTCTAGAAGAACCGCAATAAACAACAAACCCATCGGTTCCTTCTGGTAAAGTCAACACCAGAGCGGAAGTAAGTCTATCTTCAAATTCTTGAAAAATCTTTTCACACTCTTCAGTCCATATAAACTTAACTTTCTTTTGAGTCAACGTCGTCAATGGAGAGGCAATCAAAGAAAATCCTTCCACAAACATTCTATATTAACCAACCAAACTCATGAAAGTTCTAATATCTGAAGGGGATAGAGGTCTAGGCCAACTTTTAACCACATCCGTCTTTTTAGGATCTACCTCAATACCCTTACCAGAAATAATATGACCAAGAAAAGCTACGGACCTTAACTAAAACTCACATTTTCTAAAATTTGCAAAGAGTTGTTGGTCCTTGAGGACTTGCAACACAATCCTCTAATGATCGGTATGCTCTTCTTCGATCCTCGAATAAATCAATACATCATCAATGAACACAATCACAAACATGTCAAGGTATTGTCTAAACACCTAATTCATCAAATCCATAAATTCCACCAAAGCATTAGTCAAACCAAATGACATTACCAAAAACTCATAATGATCATATCGAGTTCAAAAAGTCATCTTCGAAATGTCGTCTTTATTTACCCTCAATTGGTGGTAACCCAACCGAAGGTCAATCTTAGAGAAGTAACTTACCTTTTGAAGTTGATCACACAAGTCATCTCTCCTTGGGAGATGATATTTGTTTTTAATGGTAACATTGTTCAATTGCCGGTAGTCAATACACATACAGAGTGAACCATCTTTCTTTCTAACAAACAAAACAGGAGCACCCCATGGAGAGATACTCGATCGGATGAAACCCTGATCAGATAAATCTTTCAACTGCTCCTTTAATTCCTTAAGTTCTGCTGGAGCCATACGATATGGAGGAATAGAGATAGGTTGCGTATCTGGGAGTAGGTCAATACCGAAGTCTATTTCTCTTTTGGGAGGAACACCAAGCATATCATCAGGAAACACTTTCGAAAACTCATAAACAACGGGGACTGACTCAAGGGTAGGGGCTTCAGATTCCATATCCGTAACCCAAACAAGATGATATATGCAACCCTTAGAGATCATCTTTCTATATTTATGACAAGAAACGAACTAACTCTTAGGCAAAGAATTCCCTATTTCCACTCTAGGATAGGTTCATTAGGAAACTGAAACTTGACTACACGGGTTCTACAATCAATAGAAGTATAACATGAATGCATCCAATACCTACCAAGAATAACATCAAAATCTAGCATATCAAGCTATACAAGATCAACATGAGTGACTTTATGGGACAAGGAGACGGGACACTTTCTATAGACCCTCTTAGCAATAATAGAATCACCAACTGGAGTAGAGACATAAAATGTTCTAACAACACTTCCGAAGGAATACCAAACCTCATAGCAATATATGGCGTCACAAAAGAAAAGGTAGCACCGGGGTCAAGTAAAGAATAAACATCAAGTTGGAAGACTTTTAACATACTGGTAACCACATCGGGAGAATCCTCTTGCTCACGACGAGTCTGAAGTGCATAGAATCAGTTTGCTTTTGATTATCACTAGAACTTGATGAAGGGAAATGTGGAACCCATCGACGATTATCTCCATCATTCTTAAAAACTGAGGGACAATCCCTTATCTTGTGTTCTGTCTTGCCACAACGAAAACATACATTAGAACAAGCTAGACATTCACCCTCATGCTTTCTTCCACACTTGGAGCAAGTAGACAATGAAGATCCACCACCATTCCCTCCTTGGGGCTTAGGGTTAGACACCCTATCTTTGTTGAACATAGGAGGAGTGTTGGAGGATCCTTGACTGGAAAACCTTTGTCGGAACATAGAACTACCATGTCTCTCATACCTCAGATGTGAAAAGTCACCATCACCGATCTTGACCCTCTTTGCCTCCCTAGACTTTTCTTTGAGTTTCACCTCTTTAATTTGTTGATCATGAACCATGAGATGAGAAATGTCCATATCAATGATAAGAATAACGGTAAGACATTCCTTAACCACCATTTCGGACACACCCAAAACAAAGTTACTCATTCTTGCCCTAGGATCGGCAGCCATATTAGGAGCATATCTAGATAATTGTTTGAACCTCAAACCATATTCCTTCATACTCATACTTCCTTGACGAAGGTTGATGAATTCAAGCACCTCTTCCTCCCTCATCTAAAGGGGAAAGAACCTATCAAAAAAAGTGACTTTGAACTTTTCTCAATCAAGAGGACCCACATCTTCCGCCCACTCTTCTTTTTATTGGTTGAACCATATTTGAACAACACCCTTAAGTTGATAAGCGGCCAATTCCGCCTTTTCCACCGGCATAATCCCATGATCATCAACACCTTATACACTCCATCAATAAACTCTTGAGGGTCTTCCTCAACCTTAGAACTATGAAACTCCAAAGGATTCATTCTAGTGAAGTCTCTCACTCTAGTTGCCGCCGTACCCAGATTTGGGTTCATATGGACCACAACCTCCCTATTTTCTTGTGTCGTCATGGCTTGAGCTAACACTAGAAAAGCATCCCTAAACTCCACATTAGTCACTTGTTCGGCCAAAGGGTCAACCGGAACTTGATGAGCTTGAGGATCTTGAGGAGGAGCTTCTCGTTCCACATTCTCTCCTGCATTCTTTCTAGCATATGCCCTTCGAGTGGCCATGTCCTGTAGAGAATTAGATAAGGATTAGGAGAGAGACATTATAGAGTTAAGCTCTATCGCACGACTTTAGAGTAATAAAATAAGTGGGGTTTTCTAAAAATCTTATAGCCTCTCATTCATAAGTGTGGTGCGCTTCATACTCATGAAAAATACTCTATTCGACGTGGCTTATGAGACTTCCTAGGACCTTTCTTAACCTTGTGCTATGAATACCTCAACTCAGTACACATAGAAGTACAGTCTACCTCTACTTAGCTCTACTGGCTTTCTTATACCTATACCAGGAACCCGAGCAAGTTTTTCACGATCCAAAGCATACCCTAGGCGTAACATGACGTATAGGACCTCACAAGGCCCTACACAAGACACTTAGAATACATCATACAATTCAATAGAAAATTTATATAGTTTAAACGAATATTTCACAACATGAGAGTTTTATTAAATGTAGCGGAAATCTAACATAGTCTCAAAGACATCTAGTACATCAAGAGTGATCGGGACGTAACCCGTACATCACATACAATACTGAAAAGTAAAGACAATATGAAATAATGGCTCGATCCTCGAAACATGAGGATTCACCAATCTTCTCTGTCTACTAACTGATCCCTAGCCACGGAGATGTGAAATTGGTGCGTCAGACCCTACATTTGAAAGAATGTAGGCAAGAGTATGCGTTAGTAAAAATATATACCAAGTAAGATAGTAATGAATAAAAGTATGAAAATTATGCAAAAGTGACTTTTCATGACATAACATGCAATGACCAAGCTAATTAAAAACGATGAAGGGGGTTAGAAGACACAATTCATAAAAAATGGTCAATGCAAGTTTGAAAATCCTTAAACATTCGTGAGATACTTCTAGAAGTAACCTTAGTTCATTATTGTGGGAGATTTACCTTTAACCGACATTTAAGACCATGTTAGATACTGACATGAAATCCGGTGTCTACCCCACACCGAGAAGAGGTGTCCTTACTTACCAAGTTAAGAACCATGAACTTCTAACTTACGTGGATCCACTAGCGAATGTCTATCTAGACAACCTATGTTGGCACATAGTTATTGGACATGGGTAATCGCCACTTGTCCACTCGATGCTAAGCATAAATCCCACAGAATATTGATTAGTCTTAACTTTTCTTAACATTCATGAGACATGGGTAATCAACGCTTGTCTTATCATTGGAGGTCATGGGTAATTGCCGCTTGCCTTATTATCCATGGAAGGGCACATCAAGTAACCAATCCAAACTATGTTTCATTAGAATAGCTCCTTAAGTCTTTATTCATTTTAGGTGAGAAGACCTTTCAACCTTATGAATACATTATGTGAGAAATCCTTTCACAACAACATCAACATTGATTCTTCAATCTCAAAGCAAGACTTAAATCAGTTTCATCAATTTTATAAGAACATGCACATCTTCATAAACTCATCTTTTATGATTCAAATGCTTCATCATATGAACAATTCTAGAAAACATAGATTTCACATGGGTTCATGCGGATTCAACTTAGAAACAAGCAATTTCTTCAATTCATGCATTAAAATTCATAAATAAATCAATAATACCATAATGGAGAAGAACCTATGAGATTGAGTAAAAACCCTAACTTCCATTGGAGATTCTACCTTGTGAAAATAGGAGAATTTAGAAACCCTACGGAGGAAAGGACTCCATAGGTGAATTGTCACGACCCAGGGGTACACCCTAGACATAAAATAGCATACAAGACCCTGAGAGGGCTCATATAAGCCACTTAGCTTTCATAGTCAAGATAATAGAAAATCGACAAGACTTAAAACATTTCAACAATATCAAAGTTTTATAAAACGAAGTGGAAGTCTAATACACTTATCTCAAAAACCATCTAATACAATAGAGTGTTTGGGACACATCCCATACAACAATGTTCAAAACTTAAAATGAAAATAACATAAGGAAATGGTGGCCAAATCCTCGAATGCTATGAGGACTCACCAATCTTCAATCCTGCCTCTACTAAGATCCTAGCCACGGGCATGAGAGTCATGATCGCCAGACCCTACATTTGGATAAGAAATATAGGCAAGAGTATGTGTTAGTACAATAATGTACTAAATATGATAGCTTCCATAAACATCAACGTAAACATAAGAGTTAGACAACATAAGTCATATGCATAATCAATACGTAAAATAGATCATCATAACATATAAGGAATACTTCTCAAGTAACCTCAATTCATCCTTACTCATCATGGAAGGCAACTCAAGCAACAATCCAAGCTCATCACCTATCATTCTTATCTTTAGCTCATCTTTTATAGGCATGGGGAATCACCTCTTGCCTTCCTATAAAGGCTCATGGGTATTCGCCTCTTGCCTTACATAAAGGATCATGGGGACTCGCCTCCATGTCCATCTTATGGGATCATGGGTACTCACCTTCATGCCCAACATCATATGACACGGGTACTCGCCTCCACATCATTATATAAGTTTCATGGGTAATCGCCTCCATCTCCAAACAGCATCATAGGAACGTGGGGAGTCGCCTCTTGTTCAACATAAAAGAATAAGAGTAGTCACATCTTATTCACTTCTAAGGAATGCGGGTAATCGCTTCTTATGCAATTCCAAGGAATATGGGTAACCGCCTCATATCATTCTCATTTAGAGGTCAAGAGTAATCACCTCTAGCCTCATCAATTTCTTAGTCTTTAGTCTAGATTCACTTGAGGTGAGCAATCCTTTCAACCTAGAATCATTCAATGTTAAAAAGCCTTTCACTAATAAAAAAATAGTGTTTAGCGATGGATATATCCGTCGCTAAACTGTATTTACGATGGATTAGCGATGAAATGTTGACCGTTATAATTTTGCTCGTAGCTAACCCCTTAGCGACGGAAAAATTGATTCTGTAGCAAGATTAACGGCGATCTAGCGACATACGATATCCGTAGCAAAATAGTAGTGACGTAAAGTTTTGTCGCTAGATTTATATATTTCATTGCAAATGACATAAATTAATTCGTTGTCCTATATATTTACGACGACATAATTTATCGCTAATCCGTCGCAAACTTTTGGCAACCAATAAATATTTTTCGCAATCCGTCACCATTTTTTATTCTATAACTACATCCAAAATTTGTCGCAATATTCCATCGTTAAATTTGTCGCAGGTATGATTCTTTCTATTCATTTTATTTATTTATATTTAAAATATATATCAAATGTAAATTATTAAATATCCTAATAATAACAAATATTCATTAGTATAATTGTTACTTCATATATAACGTATGCACCAAAACATATATTCATCTAATATTAAGTCCAAAATATATATTCATCTAATAGTAAGTCTAAAACATCTATA
The DNA here is from genome assembly GCA_029582245.1 of Solanum etuberosum. Lineage (NCBI taxonomy): Eukaryota > Viridiplantae > Streptophyta > Magnoliopsida > Solanales > Solanaceae > Solanum > Solanum etuberosum. Next base: position 45,916 of record JAJONR010003845.1, read on the forward strand.
CCAAGTATCAAGTATCAAGCATCTAGCAATTACTAATGTTAAGAACCCCTAATTGTTACTGCATAATATGTTTTCCTTTAACAAAAAATAGATATGAAAATCTGATGCTAGGGAGAATAAATATTGTCATCATCTGAAACAACTTTATTAGGCACTATAGGTGTTGCTGATGATGCGTCACCAATAGGAGTATCAGCTGATTGATGTGATGGTAAAGAGGTCATACCGTGTATGCGCTCAAGTAATATAGGAATCATGCGATCAGTCAATGTAGGAATCAATTTCTTCACGAACTCTTCCATAATTTCCATCGGGTCATATTGAGAAACAGATGGTGGTACTGATGATGAAGCATCAAATTGAGAAGAGATACAAAGATTTGGTCCATAGTAACTTTTTTCTTGAGATCCAAGACCATATATTCTTCTCTACTTGTCTCCACCTACGGCTTGATAATATGCTTCACGTTGATCAATGTCAGATTTAGACTCAATTTTTTCATGTAATATTTCTTCATACATTTCCTGCAATAAGTAGAGACATTAAAATTATAATTAAGAATACTAACTATCAGTTTTACCAAATAAAAAGAACATGAATGTCAAAAGTCGATAATTTTATAAATTCGACTTACATGAACAATTCGTGCTTGCTCATCAAAAAAAGATTTTCCATCGCTCATCAACAAAAGATTTTCCATCATGTGTATGGACGTAAAAATGGAGCTCACTTGGTGTTGGGTCTCGACCCTTTTCAATAGCTTACCCAAAAAAAAAAAAATTAGCCCAATTATGTTATGAACAATATGATATAATTTGGTAAGTATTTCAATAAACACAAAAAAGTCTATTTGATTTCAGTGAGGAACCCACAATTGAGGCTGTCCCTTTGTCAGAAATTATGCTAACAATTCAAATAGTGCCTCTAAAGATGAAGTAACCAACATTGGTAAGAATTGAGATATCTTTCATAAAGTTCTTATGCAAGATTCAAATTCAAAAATTGGTGACACGGGGCCAAAAAGTGTCCATAAATAGTACTTGGTGACAAAGAAAAACACTTCTTCAACCGATTCTCTTATTGTGATTGAGAGACAGCTAGGACATGAAGAAGAAATCCCTCGACAAAACATGGGGGAAAAGAAGAGACTTCAACCAGTTACTAGAAGAGAGGGCATAGATGAAGTGTTGTTATTTTCGCATATAGCTCAGGAACCAAATGAATTTCCTTAGTCTATCTTGTCGATCAGTGTCACCGAACGAGTATTCCTTAGGAGCCAAAAAGAGAGGATTGGTTAGTTGACAATCTAATATATAAATCAACATATCAAGGAAAAAGCTCAGATCAATGTAACTTTTGTAGATTATACTTCAGTTTCTTATGATGATAAGAAAGACGTTCTATTTGATTAATCCATTTTGGTTCGATCCCATTCAGTTGATACCTCATCTACATGATAGCTATCAAAAGTATACTTTATACTTGACTATTATAATATCTCTATTAATAATCAATAGTTCATCTTTGATACAAATTTGAAGAAAAAAAAAGAACAATCATACATTTTTAGCGCTTTCGTTATTATTTAGACATGTTCCTGTCTTCTATATTCTTTATTTATAGAGTTCTATAAATTCTTCCCTGTAACTTTTTATTTTCTCTAACCAACTATTATAATGTGGGGCTTTCATTTTTAAATTTTTTCAGTCAACATTTAATTCTAGCTAAAGACATCCATCACCCTATACAATAGGCAAAAATATATGTCAATTTATTTATTTGATTTTGTTCGACCTATGTCCAAAATTTACTATCAGAAAGAATACAATTAAGAGTTTAAAAATCGAAACTGTCATCAACAAGAATTGTATGTTGCACCAAAAACAGATGCACTACAATAACAATCCCAAAATAAAACTGCACAAAAAAAAGAGGCACTTCTACTATATGTGTACTGTAGACTTTTAATATTGATTAGAAGATAAGGAAAATGTATTTTGTCGAAGAATATATATTGCTTGAAATATATACTTACAAGTTTCTTACGATGCTCCCCAATGGAGATAGATCCACCCGTATGAGTCCGGACAACAGCTTCTCTTCCTGCACAATGACTTTTTTATTTATTTCTGACTTTGTAACATTCTCAGGAGCTTACCAAAGCCTCATCCAATTTTCTCACACAATATCAGTTATATATATCTGGGATTAGTTCCTTTCTTTTTTATTCTGGAAATAAAATCCCTATATCGTAGTGATGCCTTAATCTCCCATTGTCGTTTCACTGCATTTTCATTAGTTGAAGAGTCGCAATAGAATTCCTTCTGAAATTAGTTTGTAAAGTAATAACATTAATATCATATCTATAAAAGGTTTATCACTTTTTAAAACTCAATTATAATGAAACATTCATACATTGAATTCTCCAAAATAAAAATCTTTTACATATTGCGAGATACCTTTCCAATTGATTCCATTGGGATCAAGTTCATTTTTGAAAGACTTAGCTATGAAAGTAGAGCATTTCGAAGAAGGTTCCAATGTGTATAATCTTGAGGACATTATTTAAATATATATGTATCCTATTAAATATATATATATATATATATATATATATATATATATATCAATAATACTATAAACATGGACCAACCCTGTAGGAGTAAGAGTAACAAATGTTCTTCGTTGCCCACAATTATTGGACTCACCTTCACCAATTGTGTTGCTTTGAGTAGATGCACCCTCTCCTATTTGATTACTCTCATTAGGTTTAATAGGAGATGATTCAACAATGGTTGGAATATTATTGTGATTTGGCATTTGAACGGGTGGTGTACTGCTAGGTCCTGGTATTTGAACTTGGTTTGTACGATCAGGCCCACCTATATTGGAACTTGTACCACCCTGTTGAGGACTAATTGTTGTGGGAATAGGAACAGTAGGCATGTTTGGAGGAATAGCAGAATTACCGCGACTTGAGGATTTTCCTACACGACATGCACTACCTTGACCTCTGCCTCGAATCATATGTTCAAAATATGTAAGTGTTGTAAGACCAACACTTGTAATAGATCATTTTTTAAAAAGAAAGTTCATCAGTATGCCCAAATGTTACTAAATTTCATACATATGTCATGCCTTATAAGCCCAAATGTTACTAAATTTCTACTGACTTATATAGCTCTAGTAAACTAAGATATACTGAAACAAGAAATATTTACACAATAAACAAATCATCCTGAAAATTGGAGCCAGAATCTCCTGCAGATTTTAAACATATGACTAAACAATCTTTTTGAAGTAAAATTACGCACATATAAAGTCAAAATAGAGGGAGGAAAACCTTAATCAACTAAATAAATACAACTGAAAAACAAGACTAGCAGATATATACTCTTAATTAATAAAGATAACCGGTAGGAAAGACATTCATTCCTCTCAAATCAAGCACTCGAAGTGAGAAAAAGCTCAAGAAAACATTGCAGCTACTAATAAATCATTCAGCCTAAGAATAAGAGAAAAATAACTACAGCTCGTCTAATAAGTAAAGAAAGTAGAAAAGAACACGAGAAGAAAGAGTAACGCATCCCACGATAGTGAAGTTGAATACGTAATAGTAAAGAAAACAGAAAAGAAAAAAATATAAAAACTTACTTTATTAGTTGCAGCAGTCGAAGAGAAGATGAAGAAGTCACAATAGTTGAGAATAACCAGGTAAACTCCAAATTTTAAGGGAAATCTATTGTCCCACCCCGAGGCTACTCCTGGAAGTAAACACGGGACCTAGGATCACGAGTGACCCCAAGCTAACCCTTAGCTGGCATATCATAAGCATACTGAATATATCTACGAAAAAGATGAACTAATGCAGAAGCTAAATCATGAAATAACTGAATGATGGGGAATACCCAATATTGGTCTGAATATATATAAACTTCTAAGAGTTTAGTGATACTGAGCAATCACTCAAAAACTAACGCTGAATCTAAACTATGTCTGGAAAAGCCTCTAACTAACTAAAGTCGCTGGGACATGCCCCAAGCTAACTCTAGTAAAACTAAAAACTGAATAAAAAGATTAAAGTGTAAAGCGTGTCTATTGTCCTCGAAGTATGAGGACTAACCACTGAAGTTGCTGAACTTGAGGTCGAGAACCGATCTATGCGTGATCTGGATGCTGAGTACCTGAAGCTACATCATGAAAGGATGTAGCGTAAAGTATGCGTCAGTACTTGGAATGTACTAAGCATGCAGGATATAGAGTATAGCTGAATAAAATACATAACTGAACAAAGCATACTGAGCAATAACATAATCTGAACTGAATGTAAATGCTGGAATATACTGAAGACTGAACAAAATGCAATGACCAAGTACTAATTCTGAACATGACATACTGAGACTGAATGCTAAAATATAACTGAAGACCTGGTCAAATGCACTGAAGTCTGACTGTGGGAGATACTATTAACCGACATAAAACCACGTGAGCTAAATGTGGAGTCCGATGTATTCGCTCCATCGAGAGGACCCAATATAGCTTGCCAGGGGTATAAAGGCATGACTGACGTGATCACTAAATCTGATGCCAAACAGAGGGGACCTATAAACCTACGGGGGCACATAGTTCTAGGACTATGAGGGTACGCTGAACCCTAGTCCAACTCGGTCTAAGCCTAATCCCAACTGAATATGTGTATGACACAAATGTAACGGAAATACTTAATAGCTCAACGTTCTGACATACAAATCTGAGAATGCAACATTTAACTACTGACAATGAAACATTCGTAAATGGAGTATGTATATCTGTTTTAAACTGACCTAGCAAGTGTAATTCTTGAACTAAACGAATCTACACAACTAGGGTTTGAATTTCATGCAAGAAACTAAGCAATAATGTTACGAAAAGAAAATGATCTGATTAAGAATACTATAACAGCTAAATCGCAATAATTATCTAAAGTTCAGAAACCCTAGGTCTAAACATGATATAGTGGATGGAAGGAACCCACTAGTGAAATCCCACATACCTGGTGACGAAATTCATGAAGAAATATTTTGATTTTGGGGTTGGACCTGAAGAAAACTTGCTGCGTTCTTCGAAGGATTTGGGTCGCCTCTTTTCTCCTCTTTTGTTCTAAGTTTGATGATTTTTTAGTGAATGAATCGCTTAGGGTAAGATCTGACTAAGTTACTAGGCTTAAACTGATCAAAACTATGTAGTTTAGGGATCAAACGACGTAGGTTAAGTGCCCAATGCATAGGGGAAAGGACCAAAACGACCCTGACTTAATTCTGGCGAGAACGACGGTCCGTCGTTTGACCTACAGGCCTTCGTTTGGGTTCGTTGTTGATGATCTGCCCAACAAGGTTTCACTAAAACGAGATGGGATTTTAGAAAACTCGGTGGCGTTGGAAAGAGGATTCAATTATCTGTCATTTGGTAAGTCATGGGCCACCTAATTCCTTTTGTGCTAAGGGTTATGACCGTTTTATGTTGACCCAACAATAATTTCCCTCTAACTGGCTACTGACCCTCACCTACGGTCCGTAGGTCCAACGACGGACCATACTGGTCGACCATTGGTGGGATCAGAGACCATAAATATTTGGTGCTCAATGACAGACCCCACCTACGGAACGTCTGTCAGACCACGGACCGTCGGTGGCTTCCGTGGTTCTTGCACCAGGTCTGGAAAGCGGTAATTTTTCTCTATTTTCTCCAATCCGAGGTGTTACATCTATAAACAGAAGGCAACATCAAAAACTAGAAATCTCAAGTTGAATAAACAAAACAAGACTCTTAATCATACCGAATAGAAGAAAAATCATTCAAATATGATTACATTGAAAAAACATGAACTAAGAAAATAATAATATTATGACAAATTACTACACACAATAAATATTGAAGATAAATCAACATATTGTTATTAAGAACTAGTCACTATCTAAATCTTCTTCAAATTCTTCCTCATTTTCCTCAGTTTCTTCAGATTCATACTCCTCCTCTGTAGATTCTCTAGGGTTTCATGATACTCTGGATGTAACCCATCAATGGGTTCTTCCATTTCAAGTAAACCCCCACTTAAATCATGTAAGAGTATATCTTCATCAATAGAAACATTTATATCTATCTCATGGACTTCAACTTCTTCGACTTGAAATGGAACATTCAGTTCTGGAGTTGGTGCCACTTCCTCATCAGGTAATTCCACAACATTACGAGGTTTAACCTTCAATACGGCTGCCCAATCAATCTTGTCCTTTTCTTGCTAGGATATGGGACATAACACACTTGTGTTGCTTGCATCGCAAGAATAAAAGGTTCATACTTTTTATACCGACGGCGATGGTTAACATCAATCAATTTGTATTGATTATGCTTTTTCACACCAACATCTATAGTTGGGTCAAACCATTCACACTTGAATAAGACAGTTTTCTTTAAAGTTTCTTCATAGTATTCCACCTGTATAATCTCTTTTATCAGTCCATAGTAATCACGAAAATTTGGATCTGAGATACAAACTCCACTATTCATTGTTGATCTAGCGCGACAATAACATTCTATATGAAATTTGTATCCATTAACAAAATACATTGAATGACATGTAGAGCCAATTAATGGTCCATGATCAAGGCTACGCAAGAATTTATTCTCTATATGATTGCATCAAACCTATTTAAAAAAATAACACTTAGTTAAATTCACAAGACAATTTAGATTACATTACTATATCAAAGTTAATGATTGTTGGAGACTTACGTATTCCTTAAACCATATAGAAAAATATTCCTCAAGGCTCTCATCTATCTGACACTGTGATAAATTGGGAGATTATTCTTGCAAACGTTGCACGTACATACTTCATTAATACAAAATAAGTTAAATAGAAAGTCATAATATATTAATATGTTTCTTATATTAAGTGAAAATAAATTTTAAATACTACCTCACAAATGGCTCAAGCTCTTTACAATTTAGTAATATGTAAGTTTGAGCGGCCTTGATTTCATCAAGTGATAAATCTCTTTTTTTTGTTTCTTAGTCGACCTGGATGGGTGAATATTGATAAAATTCCTTCAAGATCCTCCGTAATACCACCATCATCATTACGGTCCACATTATGATTACGTGTCATGACATGAGGTTCAAAATAATGAGAAAATAATAGTGTTGACTCGGTCATCAAGTATGCTTCACAAATAGAACCCTCAACACTAGCTTTATTTCCAATCATCCTTTTAAGAGTTCCAAGGTACCTTAATAGATAATAAATGGATGTAGCATCATATTAGAAAATCTATGTATAAAATGCTTGTCATAATTTTGTCATAAAGTTTCACATTTACCTTTCAAAAGGATACATCCATCGATATTGTATAGGTCCAGCGATCCTTGCTTCATATGGTAGGTGCACAGGCAAATGTTCCATCGAGTTAAAGAACCCTGAAGGAAATATACGTTCTAACTTACAGAAAATTTCTGGGATATCTGGTTCTAATCTCTCCATGTCATCGACTCGTAGAGTGGTTGAAGTAAGATCTTTAAAAATAAGCTCAACTCTGTAAGTGCTTGCCACACATTACTAGGAAGTAATTCACGAAAAGCAATAGGCAAAAGTCTTTGCATGAACACATGACAATCATGACTTTTCATACCATATAGCTTTTTCGTATTTGTGTCTGGACGTCTACCCAAATTTGAAACATACCCATGTGGAAATTTCAAATCTTTGACCCAATTAAACAAGATAGTTGTTTCTTCCTTGTCTATTGTATATAAATCTTTGGGGTATTTACTATTTGAATCCTTCGCCAACTGAGGTCGATCACAATAATTTACCATATCCAAACGTGATTGTGAATTGTCTTTGGTTTTATTATCAATATTAAGAACTGTGTTAAACACATTATCAAAGACATAAATCTCAATATGCATGACATCAAGGTTATGTCGAATCATGTTAGAACTCCAATATTGCAAATCCCAAAAGATACTTTGCTTTTTCCATCCACAAGACTTACATATTCTTCGATTAACTTCTTCTACATCTAACTCAGTTACTTTCCTTATCCCTAAGTCACAAGCTTGGTTCAAAATAACCTCTCATGTTTTGTAAGGTGGTGAAAATCTTTTGACAGTCTTGCCTTTAAGAAAGTTTTTACGATCTCTCTGAAAATGATGATGTTGGTCAAGAAACATCCTATGACAGTCAAACCAAGATGTTTTTCTACCATGCTATTATCTAAAGGACTGTGTCTCCTCCATACAATAAGGAGAAGCTAACTTACCCGCAGTACTCCATCCTGATAACATAGAATATGCTGAAAAGTCACTTATTGTCCACATCAAAGCTGCCCTTAGTTGAAAGTTTTGCTTTTTTGGAATGTCAAATGCTTCTACACCTGTCTCCCACAACAAGGTCAATTCCTTTATTAGAGGTTGCAGATAAACATTAATTTTATGTTTGGGATCATCAATTCATAGCATATTGTTTATGCTCAAAGCCCTACATCTCATAATCATCATATATGCTTCACTCTCAAAGAAATTCATATAATAATCATCAGATGTGCTTCAATCTCAAAGCAATTCTTAATGTATCTCATCAATCTTATAAGAATACATCTAAACCCATAAATTCTCCTTTCATGGCGTAAAACCCATTTACATCAATTTCAACTTAGAAACATGGGTTAGCATGGGTACACGTAAATTCATCCTAGAAACATGTAATCCTATCAATTCATGCATAAACAATCATAAACCAATCATTTGGATCAACATTCATCAAGACCCACAACACTAGAAGAAAACCCTAATTCAAATTGGGGAATTTCTAAATCTTGGGGACTCCATGGAAAAAAGGATTCCATGGATGAAAATCCATCATACCTTAGTATCAAAGCCCACAATTGCTTGAGGGATGAAGACTTCACCTTGATCCTAGCTTGAACTCTTTCTTCTTCTTCAAGTTATAGAGAGAGAAATATTTTGAGAGGAAACCCAATTTCTTTTGGTGAGTTTGAGAGAGTGACTTGAATGAGTGAGTTTTGGGGTGAAAATCACTTATATAGAGGTCCTAGGTTTGGGTAAAACGACATAGTATTAATTTAATTAAATCTGGAAAAGACCCAAAAACCCCTGAACTAAATTCTGCCGACTCACCTTCACGAGGGGTTCCACGAGCCGTGGTCCTAGACCAGTGGCTTGGCAAACCACCCCTCAAACCACTCTTCCCTCACGACCCTCTCCACGGCCCGTAGTGGCCTTCACGAGCCGTCAAGTGGCTCGTGTGAGGGTCCCTCTTTTAGGCAATTTTGACTAGCTCACTACCTAGCCTTCACGCCCATCACCACGACCCGTGGTCCCCACCACAAGCCGTCTTGGTGGTCGTGGGAGGTGACCTTCCCTTCGTCCCTCACTGTGAGCCACCAAAGGAAGCACCATGCCTCGTGGTACCCTTCACGGCCCATATGGGTCCAAGTGAAGGTTTCTCAGGCTCATTTGTTTGGCTTGGGACTTCTCACTTAGCCCCTAGGTTAGACTACTAGATTCCGAGCTATTACATTATCTTCCCCTTGGGAACATTTATCCTCGAATGGAATTCTAGACACCTCTTGAAAGAAAAAACTCAAAACTAGCAGCCCATAATGCATGCAATCTCATCAAAATGTACAAAACCAAGGAGAAACATCAACTCCAAGCTAAACATACTCAATGCACCATAAAGCAGGTAGGAACTAGACCTAGAAACCCAATATGCATGAAAGTTCAAGATTTCTCATATTCAAGGAGGAACTACCATATCCAAGCTAAAAGCATGCTCAACATCCTCTCATGGAGCCTATATGCAATTCATACTCAAAAGCATAGCTAAAGCATGTTACAACAATTCACCTCATGAAGTCTATAGGCACTCATACTCAATGCATAACAACATGAGGAAATCAATCACATAAACTCATTTTCTTTCAAAACACAAATTTTTTTCATGAACATGCATAACATAAGGAAATCATGGGAATATCTATAACACACATGACATCAAACAAAGGGTAAACCATGAGGAACTCATTACCTCAATCTAGAGTAGGAGTAGAAAGAAATAGATGAGGATGTCGGGACATCATATCGGCTTCGGCCTCCCAAGTAGCACCCTAAACTAAATGATTCCTCCACAATACTTTCACAGAAGTAACTTCTTTGTTTCTCAACTTCTTAACTTGCCGATCTAAAATCTCAACCGAAACTTCCTCATAAGAAAGATTTTCATCAAGTCCCAAACCTTATAAGGGAACTATAGATGTTGGATCTCCAACATACTTTTTCAGCATAGAGACATGGAAAACTGAGTTAACTCAGCGACTTGCCGAAAGGCTCCTTAGATCGCCCTTTCTACGCCCCTAACACCTAAAATGCACTGTAATATTCGGCGGGCTACTCTAAGCTCGCCAATTAGTGTCGGCGATTTACCGAAGAGCCCTGAGCATCGCCGACATGCCTTAATTCTGGAAATTTTTTGAGCTGGTACTTTTGGTGAGCCCGATATGGCTCTCCTAAGTGACTCGGCGACTCACCAACTGGTTCGGTGAGTCTTTCTGCAACTTGATTTCTGCACTTTTCTTGAACCATTTCTAACACGCTTCTAGGTGTTTTACAGATATGGCTAGACCCAACGTGCCAGGAAGAGACATGCCACCCCGCAAGCGGGCAAGAGGAGTCGTAATCAATGAGGAAGCAGCTGCTTCCAAGGAAAAAATATCTAAACTCCCTACCAAGGGAGGAAAAGGGAAAGGAAAGGGCAAGGCACCCGTAGTTGAGTAACCAGAGGTCAGCTCCGATAATGAGGGAGTCTACGTGACTCACCTTACCTCATTAGAAAGCGAGAGAGAACCCCAGGATTCTCAGTCTTCCATCTCTGAGCCTGAGGATGACCAACTTCTACTTTCTCGGAGAGAAGAGATGCGCTCAAAGGGGATTCATGATCCGTCTAGGATCCGGGTGCCTCTGACTCATCCTCCCCATCCAACTTCATACTATGGTCCCAACACCACCTGTACAGGGTCCTCTTCCCTGGTCTTTCAACAGACTAAAGGCTGAGGGACTGAGGACTATCATTGAGGAGAAGAGGTTCTCCACAGATGGTATGATGGACATGTATCTTGGCATATGTTGCAACCTCACGTTATACAATGTTGAGATTTTCACTAAGCCCCGGGGTCCCTATATTCCTAACTGGTCCAGGAGTTCTACTCATTTTATGGAGATTTGGTACCACAAGGAAAGAGGAAGGCCAGTACGTTCAAGACAGTGGACTATGTGGTTGTTCGGGGGAAGAAGGTGAAATGTGATAGTGAGAATATAAATGTCGTCTTGGGTTGCACTTATAACTTCACAGATGACTACCAGAGTATGATCAAGACAACGGCGTTAGAGAACATGAAAAGTTGGCTAGCTCCTCTACTCTCTGACTGTACTCCTAAGTGGAATGAGGCTGGAGCACCAATAGAGAAGAAAGATCTCAATGTGGCGGCGTGGTATTGGTTCGAGTTTATTAGTAGCACAATCATGCCATCCCAGAATGAATCTATCCTCTGCCACACAAAGGCGGCCTGTCTTGGATCAATTATTGCTGGGAAGAGACTAAATTTTGGTGCAATCATTAAGCAGGAGAGGGCCATGATGGCCAAGCAGCACCAGACTTGTCTCTCATATCTGGTGTTGATCACCGAGCTATTCAGACGTGCCCATATTCCATGAGATGAGAAGGCCAAAGTGGAGGTGACTCCCACTTCCTCTACTGATATCCGGTGTATTGAGGCCGAGTATCAGAAGGATAAGGCTGAGAGAAGAAGGTAAGCTCCGGTGGTTACATCCCCGGCGGTTGACATTGAGACATTACATGCAGAGGCAATACTGCCTATTCTGGCCACTAGGCCTTCAAGTACTTCTAGTTCTGCCCCTCTATGTCTCTGAGTTCTTCTGCTACTCCCCCACCTCCTAGGTCTGTTGCTGGCAATACTGCATCCCAACCCCTGCTCACACATGCCATGTTGCTACGGATGGGGCACCTAGCCCATTCTGCTGATGTGCCCTGCCAGGCTAGAGGTTACAATTCCTGGGATGATTGAGAGAGCTCTCACTGTTGCATTGACACCTCTCAGAGATTTTGTTGATGCCCTCACGGCAAGGATCAAGGTATGTGAGAGAGATCAGGGAGCTACTCATGAGGTGATGGCCTTAAAGGCCGCGATTGTAGAGTTGAGGAAGGATGTGGACCAGCTGAAGTCACTGATATGTCTCCTATTTTGGGACTGTGGAGATCCCTGATGACATGAGCACAGATATTCCAGCTCATTCTGAGGTGCCTCCGGCTACCACTGGAGATGTGGTTAGAGCTGATGATGCGGCTGCAGAGTCCGAGGCTGAGACTGATGAGGAGCAGCTTGGTGTTCAGGAGGAGACTACGTTTGAGGGCCTGACTGAGGTAGAGGAGGCTATGGTACATGTTGTTGTTTAGACCTCCTTGAGAGATACTACTATGGCAGGCCCGAGTGGAGCCATAGTTGATGCTACACCGGGCACTGATGCCCATCCTCAGAGTCTTACCACGGGCACTGATGCCCCGACAGATGGAGCGACTGAGATGTAGACTTCACCCCAGGCTTAGCCTAGCAGGATGAAATTTTTACCTCCCTCTCTGTGTTTTTATTGATTATCTTTGTTTTAGTTGCATTTGAGGACAACTGCTTCTTTTTGTTGGGTGGGGTGAGGTATTTCCATACCTACCTCTTGTGATTCTATTTTGTTTGTGAATAGTGGGTTTTGTTGATCTATATATGTGTTTTGATCGTGATATTGTGGATATTTTAGCTTGTGGCCCTTGTTTTGAATGAAAATGGGTTTGAACCTAATTTTAAAATTTGCCACCTCTTTTGTGTGTGATTGTGGCCGTTCTTGTGCTAATTTGAGTGTCGGTAATGATCAATACCGATGACTTGAATAGTGCTCTTAATTGAACGAAATGAATGTGTGGCTACGATGAGGCCCATGAAGTTGCATAGACAATGTCTGAACTTTTAGCATCTCGTTGTGACTAGCCAGTTATCGAATGAGTCTCTTGTGATGAACCTTGCACACTAGCTAAAAAGTGTGGAGTCTTGTTTGATATTGGTGCCAATGCCTTGTGTGATGAGATTACTTTGAACATTGTGTGTGATGACATCTAGAATTTCCCCCGTCGGTCCGGTTGACTAAGTGATGCAAGCACTTGAAATGATCTTAGGCAACAATTTTGAAGACTGAAACAATTTGACAATATACCTCTTTGGTGGCCAACCTTATGAGATGTGTGAACCTTGCTTGAACCCTCTTGAGCCTTATCCTTTTCTTGGAAGAAACTTAAATAATTGTGATCCCTCTTTATCCATTTACCCATAACTTTCATCAAGTGTGGTTTGTTGAATAGCCAACTTAGGCCAAAAGCCTAAGTTGGGGGTGTGGTGAAAAGAGAAGAAAAATCAAGAAGTGTGAGAAATCCCCCCTTGAGTAATGTTTTTGAAAAAGATGGAACCCCTCCATGTAGAAAAAAAAAGAGAAAAGAAAGGAAGAAAATAAAGAAAAAGAATGAAAAAGTTGTGAAATAAAGTAGTGGAAGTTGCAAAAGAAATGGGGTATCCGGTAGTTTATGTGAAGTTGAATAATGGGGTGGCTTATGAGCATGATTTAAATGTTAATGAAACGGAGAAAAAGTGATGTTTAGACTACACTTCATGAAGGTAGAAGCCACTAAGCCTAAATGACCATACCTTGAATCTCAGCCCCATTACAAGCCGTTAAAAGATCTTTGTGATCTTGAGTGAGCTGAAATGAATGTCGATTGGAAAATAAGGGAAAACCTATGAGTGAATTAATGCATGTGTTCATCTTTGTGAGTGAGAGAGTTGTATGCGATACCGAAACTTTCAATTGTTGAGAAATTGTGTGTGACTATGGAATCATCTTTGTTGTGAGGGCATTTGAGTACCTTTGTTGAGCTTGAACTTGCATTTGAAGCAAGTAGTGTGAACTTGAGTATCTTTGATAATGGTGAGTCACAATTTGAATCTTTGAGTGCACAATTGATCATTGAATGAGTAAGTTGAACCTTGTTGTGTGCATTCATGTTGAGTCTTATGCAGCACTATTTGAGACATCCTTTTTGAACTGTTGATCTTGAGTTTTACTTGAGGACAAGCAAAAGTTTAAGTTGGGGTGTTGATGAGTCTGAGATTTGGACTCATTTGGGGCTTTGTTTATAGAGATTTAGTGTCCTCAAATGCTTAATTTGTACCATAAACTGATGTTAAAGCCTTGATTTTCAGGTATATGAATTGAGGAGCAAGCAAGGACACTAACAGGCAAAAAGGAACTAAACAAACTGAAGAAGTTAAGAAAGGCAAGCCTGATGATCACCAAGAGCACTTGGCGAACCGCTGAGTGGATATTTTGACCGCCTGAAGTTCCAGTGTGCTAGCCTTGAGGGAAGAAACCAAGTCGGCGACAGAAAAAGGGCAGTCGGTGAATCGCAGGGCAGTTCCGCGATGCCAAGAGTGATTGCCCAAAGTTACAAGACTAGAGGATGCTGAAAGCCAACGCAAAAGGTGATAGAAAGAGCAGAAGGCGGTTCGCCGAACCACTCGGCAAACCCGACTTACCTCGCCTAATGGCCCTTCGTGGCTTATTTTTAGCGACTATAAATTAGATTTTGAACAGTTAACTTGAGATGTGGAATTAGTCTAGAATAGTTTTCTCTGGAGTTTTTGGTAGTTTCTTAGTAGACTTGAAGGCTTTTTTGAGACTCAATTTGGAGATTTTGCAAGTGGGTTTCAAATTTTCTGTAAATTGAAGCATTGTAAAGGCTTAATTACTCTTACCCATTTGATGGCTAATCGATTTGGTAACCGTTTTAACTCTTTTATGATATTTGGCTAAAACCCCAATTCTTGGGGTGTGATCATATGATTATGGGTTGAATTATTAATCGATATTGTTAATTACTAGTTTAAATGCTATATTAAAGTGTCTTTAATCTTTAGCTGAGGTTTAATTTAGGAATTGTAGTTCTAATTTTGTGTTCTTAGCTTGCTCGAGAGAGAAGTTTTGGGGCTAAGGCTTGTGATTAATGGTTTGTAGGTATTGGGTTGATTTGGGTTCAGCTCGAGAGAGTGAATCCTAAACCCAATCCTACACATCTTGCTCGGGAGAGAAGATGTATTAAGGTTGTGGGCTGTTTTTTAATTTCTATGCTTGTTGATGTTCGAGAGAAATCACTTGAAGCGGAATAGTTGTTCGAGAGAAAGCTATTTCACCTATAGCCTAGCCTATCCACTGATTTTTAGCTATTTACTAGTAGTTTCAATTACCCATATATCAAAATTTACCTATAATCGATCACATCCCGAGAATTCCTCTCCTTATTGTTATTTCGTCATTGTTTGACTGCGTTGTAGTTGATAATTGCAAACAACCCCCCCAATCTGACATTTATTGTCACCCCATTTTAACTTGCTTTTATATCTCTTTTCGATAATTTCTATTCCTATAGCTTATTAGATCACATTTGTACTTCCTGATTGAATTTGAACACGTACCACTCCCTGTGGGTTCGACCCCAACTCATTTGTTGAGTTTTATATTGCTTAACGGTCGTTTACACCTAGAATTGGATGAGGTGTGCGTGAAACGTTATTAATTAGTAACCCCCACCTTTTCCCTTGCTGTTCAGTTTCACCATGAGCTAGTAGTTCCTTCTTAGTACTCTTTTCACATTCATGTGTTTCAACTATTATCATGTTTCAGTACGCATGCATATTCACAAGATCAGTTTTAAACTCCATGTTTTAGTTTGGAGTCAGTCACACATTCAGTTTCAAAGTTTAGCTTTCAATATTAGGTTGCAAATTTTTCCCGACTCTTTTCAACCTTGCTAGACCCCATTTGAGGATAAATGATCTCAAAGGGAAGTTATTGTAATGCCCTAAAAGTACCTACCTCAAATCAAATCATAATAGTGCAAAAATTTGTTAAAGCAACCCAAGACTACCCCCTAAACGTTACATGGTGAATAGAATCTTGAGAGAATCTAAATTATCCAGTTGACATAGCATGACACTAAAATGATCAGCATAAAATAAAAGAGAGATAAAGGGGAATCTAGTTTCAAATGGAAATCTCATATAAAACTTGAAAGAGCACAGAACCATAAACACGGAAAATACTATGTATTACAACAAACCTATACTACATAATAAGTGACTAGGACAAGTCCTTTCTAATTTAAACAATATAACAATGAATGTAAGTCTGAAAGGATAAAATGGAACATATGTAGCACGCCCTCGAACCATTAGGACTCACCAGTCTAAAGCAACACTTTGCGGGATCCAATACTAACTGCGGCCTTAGTGTGGAGCGTCAAAACCTATATTAAAAAATAATATAGGCACAAGAGATGTATACACTCAGTACTCGAAATGTACTGAATATGGGAAAAGATGCATGATAATGCAATGACCAATTAAAGATAAGATAAACCTGATCATATGATTTCATAAAGATAGTATGAGATCATGCATAAATCTCTAAATCATTTTCATAACATAAGTCTTTGAGAAAGTCATAGAGCTTTGTTGGAGATACCGTTAACCGACATAAACTATGTGAGCTATAACATGAAGTTCAATGTACTACTCCTACACCGAAAAGAGAGTGTCCTACTTTTCAAGGTAGGTGCCATAATCACAAGCTATAGTGGATTCACTAGCTAATGTCCAATCGGGACATACCTTAGGGCACATAATTATGGGACCTGGGGAATCGCCACTAGTCTAATACGGTGCTAAAAAAACTCCCAATGAAAAACATGCGTAACACAACATATTCCTATTCTTTTAAATTATAAGAATCTAGTGATACTAAATCTATCATAAAATATCATAAGATTAACTCCTTTAAAATCATTATTTCATAACATATTTATAAGAGACACTTTAATCAAAAACACCTAAATCATGATAGTCTTTTCATAGTAAAAAGGAAACTTTAATTAGAAGTGGCCAAATCATGTCATTCTTTCATCATAGGAGGAACTTCAATCGGAAGACTCAATTTTCATAAAACACCATTGATACTTCAATCAGAAGCATCTTTCATTCATAAATCTTTTCATAACATAATGTATGCATATCAACAAAGCTTTGAATCATATCATAAAATACTCATATGACATGGGTTCATAAAAATAATATTGAAAAAAATTAGAAATGATCAAATCATTCATAATAAGTTCATTCATGAAGAGAAAACTATTTCAATTAAACCCACGAAAGAATCATGAAAACCCTAGAAATTGGGTTAGAATAAAAAGTAGAAACTAAGGTTTTTTTTTGGACTCAATGGGCGAATAGAAACCCATTGATGAACTTGCCTCATATTAAAGAAAACCCAACTTGAAATCAGGAAATGAGTCTTCAACATGGAGAATCCTTGAATCCCCTTAGGAGAAAGCTTGGGGGAGAAGAGTTGGGGGTTAAAGAGAATGAGACGTAACGGGCGGGATTTTGAGTCTTAAAATCAATAATAGTTCTTCTAAAAAAAACCAAACGAACTAGTTTAGGAGTTAAAAGAATAGAAGACGATTCAATTACCCTGACTAAAACTGCCAAAACCACTTTTACGAACACAGTCCATGGTGCATTTTCCTTTCTATGGACCGTACTGGTTATCCGTGGATCAAATTCCTAAAAACCCATTTCTTTGATTGAAGTCCATGAGTCCAGGACTATGATCTGTACAACTCCGCTTCGTGGATCCAAAGTTTTGAAATCCTAATTTTCTCAAGC
>JAJONR010003846.1:0-67681 GCA_029582245.1 Solanum etuberosum
CCCCCCCCCCCCCCCCCCCCCCCCCCCCCCCCCCCCCCCCCCCCCCCCCCCCCCCCCCCCCCCCCCCCCCCCCCCCCCCCCCCCCCCCCCCCCCCCCCCCCCCCCCCCCCCCCCTGACGATACAAGACTAAACAATCAAGAAAACTAAGCAAACAAACAAAAGAAACAGTAGAGGAGAGAGTGATGGTGATTAAATTGGAGTCTTTCTTCTTCAAGAAAATGAAAAAGATGAAAACTTTACCATCAAATCATCATCAAAAGAAGGTATAATGGTTGAGAAATTAAATAAGACCATTTTGGGTACTGAAACTGAACTCCCAGAAGACAAAAACAAGAGAGCTGACGTTGTTAATGAATGGAAGTAACTGAAATTAAAACTATGGGAAGAGGTGACAACACTACTATTACTGCTATTCCAAGATTTGCCAAGATCCATGCTATTGGAGAAACCCAATTTCAGCATCAGCTCATAAAACCCACCTCTTCTTTTCTATTTCTTTTTTTTATACAATTACCCCTTTTGCTTTCTTCTGTCACACAGAAAAGTGAAAGAAAAGGTATGAAACTATTGAAGAGCTCATCTTTCCTTTTTCTTGTGGGTACTCCTTATAGCAATCATCATCATCTTGTACTGTACAAAGCCAATAAGTTTCTCTTTTCAAAAGAGACACGAAATTTAAGAAAAATAAAAGACAATTTTTAAATTTTAAATATGTCACTAAAAAGTTGAAATTAAAATACTATAATAAAAATAAAATAATAAATTATTCTTTTTAAAATAGACTAAAAAGGAATAAGTGATTTTTTTTTAAATAAATAAAATACTTTTATTCTTTTTTTTTGGGTTATACATTTAAAGTTATTGACTTTTGCTCCTCTTTTCATATTACTTATAACTAACTCATGTTTATCTGCCAAGACTTTAAAGAAAAATTTAATTAGAGGAATATGTTATTAAAACTTTAAATTTAACTATTTATATTATTTATGTAGTTATGAAAAAAATTATTTATTTTTAATATTAAAATAAAATAAAGAGAATATTAAAGATTGCTCTACTAAATTTAAAATGATTTATTAACTATACTTTTATATAAGTTGGTCAAGTGAGCATATTTAATTTTTGCAAATACTTGATGAATTTTAGTTAACAAAAAATCTTTGAGAAAAAATAGTTATCTTTTTGTGAGTATGTGCATTTAGTAATATTGTGATAATTGATGATTGTGGTGATGAAATAAAATTTTGATAAAGTGAAAGTGATGATTGTCTAAATGGCTTTTCTTATCACGATCAAGATTATGACATATTGACATGAGGCCTAATAATGTTTTTTGTTAAGAAAATAATGTGATTTCACTTTTTGAGTTTGATATTTATGCATGAAACAAAATACAAAAATTCAAAAATTGCAATGATAATAAAGTGGAATATATACCCAATTCACGAATTATTAATCATGTTGCCATGTCTAGTGACTTGTGTGGTCTATATGTTCAAGTTTGTTATTTTTTTATATAATTGTTTATTGAAGTTCTAATTAATGATCAACACAACGATTGTGAGTTTTGGTACATTTTATGTATTTAAGTATTCTAATCAAATTCTTAGAACTTTTGAAATAGATGGTATTAACCTCTTTATTACTTTAAAAATATTGATATATATTAATAAAGACGTCTGTAAGACTGTAAGAAGTTTTTTCTCTTCAAAAAACTTAACATCAGAATAAAATCAAACATTAATTATTTTAATTCGTAAAATTAAAATATAGGGTATATATATAACAAAAGCAATAGCACTTCCACCAAGAAAGGAAGAGGTATTTTATTAATTTTCTTGTTTGTATATTATCCAAATGAAGATATCCCCATAAGTCATAATCAAACATTTTGTGTATATATTCTATGATTGAATCGACTTTATCGAGGCATTGTATTATGGGCAACACCCCACTCCATGCCCCCACCAAGATAATATTCCACTCTAGCTTTGTTTATCCATATATTTGATTCAGAAAATTATTCGAAATAAATATTTATTTATTTTTAAATTTCAAATTTGAAAAAAATAAATTTTAGATATTCTTCAAATTGTTTAAGTTTTTATTTACAAATTTTGAATTGTCTTTCCATGCTAAACACAAATTAATTACTTAGTATATCAAATATTAAATTTTTCAACTTTAATTTCAAATATCAAGTAATTCAAGTATAAAAAAACCTACTAATTTTAACATCTATATAGGCTATATTTTTAAAATTTCTACTCTTAGCCCTTAAACTAGACCATTATCGACGGATCTGTGAAATATGACCAATAAGTGATCATCTTGTTAGGTGTCTTGTGAATTTTTTTTTATCATAAAAGATATGTGATATATAAATTAAATACTCAAATTATAAGTTTGAATTTTTTGGGGGATTAAATTTGATATTCAAGTTAAAATTAGATACTTTTCAAAATTTTGAACTTATGGGCCAACCAAAGTCAGGCCAAAAGTTCGTAGATGATTTCCTTGAAGGTTCTTGTTTGTTGTGAGACATACATGAACCAACCGTTTAATTAACGGAAAATTATATGAAATAGCAAATTATTAATTCAAATTAAATGTTATAGCCATAGTTTCTTTTGTTTGTAATTCGCAGCAAACATTCCATTTTTTTGCCATCTGGCAGGATCCATTCGGTATACATATGTGTTGTATATATGTAGTAATTTTGTTTATATACAATTACTATGTTTTAATTTGTATACCGAAATATACAAATACAGGTTTTGCAGGACCCATTCGGTATACATATGTGTTGTATATATGTAGTAATTTTGTTTATATACAATTACTATGTTTTAGTTTGTATATCGAAATATACAAATACAGATTTTTATGTATATGTATACCGAAATATACAGATTAATAGCCACAGCAAACATAAAGTTTGTTATGGAGCGCAATTATACAAACTATAGCTGTAGCATACAAATATGATTTTTATGTTTGCTAAACCTAAAATTTACTCTTTAATTTATTATTATTATTATTGGCCGATGGCCCACAAGTTTCTTCTATAGAGATGGGATAAGGTATGTATATACTAACTTTTTTTAAATTTTATTCGTGGAATTACACTGAATTGTCGTTATACCCTATAGGATAATTAAAATATAGGCATTTGGCTTAGGTTAAAATTTTGCTTGATGTTAGTTTGGTTTTAAACTTATTTTCGGTGGAGTTTTGTGAGTATATTGCATGTGCACAAATTCATCTCCAAGTTTTGGTTTTTGTTAAGTTTTTAAAAAAAAATGAAATACCAAAAAATATATGAGTATTTTGGAAATAAAAAATAAATAAACTGTTATTTTAAAAAAGCAAAACACAAAAATATCTAAATAACAAAATATTTTTTCTCATTATAAACAGGGTTTTCCTTGTTAGAAATACACATACAACGAAAGCAAACACAAAACAACTCCCACATAAAACAAATACTAGTAACATTCTAGTAAATTTTAATCAAACATAAAAAAAAAAATACCTCTTGAAGTGTGAACGTAACAAAAACTTTTCTGCACAAACCACCTTACTCTCTCACACATGAATTAATCAGTTTTCAATACGTTTTGAATAACAGACGGTTAAATTAAAGAGGAAAAAAAGACTATATTTATATAATAATTTATAATGTGACTCGTGAGTAAAATTATGGTATGGTACACGCCATTATAATATTTGCTTGTGCCATAAATACATGTAATGAGGTAAATTAGAAAATGGGAGTGTGAGGGCACATGGCCAAAGCATATCAATACGTGTGTGTTACATGCACTTATAAGTTATAAACATATTCACACTAATTAACTCCACTTATTGCTACCTAATTGTACTATTATTATTTTTGTATTATCAATTATCATTACCATATAATATGTTTTAATTGACTCAGCATCTACGTACCATTTATTGTCTATATGGTTTTTATAGTGCATATAAAAATTGACGAAAATGTCTTTTTCTTTCTAGTTGTTTGGATGGAATTTTATTTGCTTCCTTTACTCTTGGTTATTGGTTATCATAATACACAAATGTATTCTTTTAATTTGATTTTAATGGACATTTATAATCTTCAATATTGATTGTGCACAAGTAGACACTTTAACTTGTATAAAATTGAACAAATTAAATAGATACATGCGTCCTACGTGACATCCTACATGACGATTTATATCTTATGTATATTATGTCACGTAGGATATATATGTTTGCTTGTTCAATTTTATACAATTTAAGTTTCTACTTGTACATATCCAAAATTGAAGGGCATAGATATCAGCTCATAAAGCCAAGTTAAAAGTCATATTTATGTATTATGCCTTTAGTTATCTAACCTATATAAATTGCTAGTATCATTTATTCAACTTTGTTTTATTCTTATTGGCCATGAGCAAATTTAACTTATTACTTTTTATTCAAGTATATGTAGAAGTTTTTTTAAAATTTAAATTGAAAGTATTTAATAAAAATATTTTATCATAGGTTTAAGTGACGGTGAATTGAAACATCTGGATGAATTTAATAATCTATTGGCATATTCACACACAATGCCACTCTTTATATTATTTTGGAGAAGTGACTACTCGTTATTTCGTATTAGTGTCTCTTCTCAATTAATTAAGCCAAGCAATATATATTAGTAGTTTTAATTATATAAAACAATGGACAACATGCTTTCTTTTGGTTGGCCATTTAACCGATACATGCATAAAACCCAATATTTTTGTTTTTAAAACCATAATTTATTAAGGGCAAACTACATAAATCCCACTGGTTTAGGTCCTAATTACTAAGATTTTCAATAGTTTCAAATATTACTTCCTCTACCATATTTCAAGCTTAGGATACATGATTTTGAATCCGCCAGATACATGTATATGTCGAATTTTAAAATTGAGATACGTATTTTATTTTTTAAATTAATTGGTTGTAACTGATTTTCTTAATTAGAGGAGTAATTGATGATTTTTAGAATACATGGGTAATTAATTCTGGAAATTAAATTATTCAAATTTCTTAATATAGGGCAGAAATCAAGGAGTGTATTTATGTTTAATTAATTTCACTTATTATTTATTTATTATTCTTAGAAGTTTGAAATAATAAATTCATTAATATTATTATTAATAAAAAAATAAAAACATGTATATCTTGGTCATGTAATTTGATTAATTTCATTTTATTACTCTTAAAATAATAAATTCATTAATTTGATGTATCTATTATTAATAGATGATGTATCCTACAAACTAAACACTTAGATACATGAGTATCATACAAGTACATTCGTATGTATCAGAGAAGTATCTAGTATTAATTTCGTGTATTTGTTATACGTCTATTATTAATTTTATTTATCTATTTATATGATCTAATTTTAATTTCATGTATTTTTTATATGTATCTAGTATTAATTTGATGTATCAAATATCAATTTCATACATTATATTCAAAAATATGTATCTCGGATACATAATAAGCATATACATAAATTATGTGTATCTAAATATGGAATGTAATTGAAACGCACGAATTTAGGAACAACTCACGATGTTAGAGTATCTGTCTTATCAAAATTCAACATTCTTCCTTTTTTTTTAGCATCTGAAATTTTTTCTCATAGATACATATAATCTTAACTCAGATATATCAACTCTTAACTAGATACATGTACACATGATGTGTATCCAACATTGTTGCATATCTAATGGTGTATTTGTTATGTTAAGTAAAGCTTGGCGTAATTCTTCCCTTTTAATTGAGTAGTTCCTATACTTAGATCTATTCTCGGCTTGAATGTTACCGGATGAAGAGTCATTCCCTGCAATGAGAAACTCATGAGTGAAAATAACAAATAAAAGTTGTTTGATTAATTAGTATAATATTGTTAATGTGTAGTACCTTTAACAAGAATAATCTGATTTTGAGAATAACCAACCATTAAAGTATTTGAGAAACAAGAAAAATAAAAAAATAAAAAACCTAATTTGTAAAACTTTTTAAAATTGAACGTCAGAACATTATGAACTCTAACTAGATACAAAATCAAAAGATACATGAGAATAATAAAATAATAGAAACAAACCTATATGTATAATGTTGATTTAAACATGCAAATATATATTGAGAGGATGGAGGAAGAAAGAGGGAGAAGATGAAGGAAGAAAAAGGGTTGGTGGACGTGTGGGTGGGGAATGGCAGATGTGAGATGTGATTTATGTGAATATAAAAAAATTTGAGTCGTTAATGTGGACCATTAATTAAGGAGTTTAAATTTAAGATGATTATCCAATACCATATTTAAGGAATTTGTGTATATCTAATTAAATCTTTTAAAATATATGGTATAAATATTAAAAGTGATAGTATATGTAATTATTTTAAACTAGAGGTAAATATAGTATATATGATAGTGATGTATGTGTAGTTAAGTAGTTTTTTCTTTTATTAATACAGTCTAAACGAAGGACATTTAAGTCATTTTAAAGTTATATAATAAGCAAATTCATAATTTTCTAACCTTTTACAATTTATTTAAGATTTTATGTTTTTTTTACAAGAGATCATCATTTTTATTTATAACGAATCTGAAAAAGGTCATTTTCTTTTATATTCAAATTGTAAAAGGCAAGAGATCCCATTTCTTCAAACAAACTTTATTAGTAAAATCTTACTAAAAGGTATTTAATGTAATTATTGAAACTTGGTAGGGCATCAATGTAATTATAAGAAGCCTAAGGAGGTAAAATCAAAAGCTTAATAATGCCAAAACTTATTTTGGGACAAAGTTTTAGGAATAAAGTGTCTTTTTGTTGAAAATTCAGGGATCCATATTGAATATGCGGATCTTTTTTTTTTCTTTTTTGTACTTATTATGTACTTACGTGGATCCAATTCTTCTTTGTCGACCATTACAGGTCACTTTTTTTTTATAAAAAAATTCCCCTATTTCAAATAAGTATTGTTTTAATTTATTTCACGTTTATTAATTATTATTTTTAAAATTGAGTATTATAAAAAGAAGTAGTTTTTAATATAAGAATATAATTAGAAATAATTACTATTTGTGTCTTAAATTTTTTAGACGATACTTATTTTGAAATAATATCTCTCTTATTAAAGCAACACTTATTTTGAAACGGAAGAATTTTTGTTCATGAAATTTTAAATTAATTAGTTTTGGTTGGAGTTTTATTATTGAGAAATTAACTCGGATGTTTATGCTATGAAAAGAGATTACCCTAAAAATCTATTTTAAAAAATAAGTATTATATTACATACTTATTTAGAAAAAAAGAATTTATAAAATACTCGTATGTAATGTTATAAATTCCGGGATATACAATCGGTTAAATAAGTAAATGTTAAAAAATATATAAAATCTGGAGAAAAAAAATAGTAGAAAACTTGAGGTGTGTGAACTTACTGTCCTTAAAAATTAATTGTTAAGGACACTTGCTCTTTTATTAAATCAATAAAAAATAAATTATAAAGTAAAACAAGAAAACTTTTCCTAACTAATAAGGGACTCTCCCTTTTTGAGAAGCAACTAATCTTCTCAACAACTTATTGGAATTTATTTTCTTATATGGTTGTTTTCTTATCAAGTTTTTTGACCTAATGTAACATTATCAAATATGTATTTTAAAATTATTTACACCATCTAATTAATTAGGACATAAAATAATAACCCAGATGAGTGATCAAGTCTTTATCAATTATCTGTCGTGCAGTGATGAAACTGTTTTACCCTTGACCTGAGGTCTCGGGTTCTAGCCCTGGATATGAAAAAAATCATGTTGGGAGCGTCATTCCCAAATTGATCCTACAATACGCGATTCGAATTTAATCGAGGCTCCAATATGAATTCCAAACACCACGTGGAGAACCAAAAAAAAAATGTCTATAAATTAAAATAATTCTCCTTGTTTTAGGGGAATTATTAACAACTGGATCATTATCAATATGCCAAAAAACATACCCACTTGGGTTGTAGTAAATTTAAATAATTTAAAAAACTGAAGAAATAATCTATGTGCAGAAAACATTATGTTATTGTTCAGTGCTCATACAACTGAAATCTGAGTAGCAACTTCTTGGAAACTACTAATGGTATATTTTACACTTTTATCTGGTGATATACTTACCCAAGTCAAAATTTTAATTTTATGGATTCTGAATATTATAATAATATTTTCAAGTGTTAATAAATGTGTTCTAAATTTAATATTTGTACATTTTGGATAAATTTCTTAATATAAATACATTATTTAAGTAAAAATTATTGAGTTTGATCGAACCCATTACCGCACTTCTAGCTCCACCCATCAAGAAAATGGGATCACACTGATATAAGTTGTAGTGAGATAGTTGAGATCCTTTCACCTTTAGAGGTCTCATATTCAAGCTTCAAAAAATGAAAAGAATCATGTTTGCATCGCTCCTAAAAGTATACAAATTCAAATTTAATCAGACCCATATAAATATCCCGAATAAAAATATAAAGATGAGACAATGGGATCACGAAAGCATGTCTGCTGACCAGATCTTATTGTCTTGTTTAGAGTTTAACACAACATTTTTATTTACAACATCAAAGAAGATTAGTTCTTGATAAATATTGATGTGGTAGGATTTGAAATTAAAATGCTAAATTTTTGACATCATCGATATATGTCCTTGATAAATATTGATGTGGTAAATAGTGGAATTTTCACAGAACTCGTTCCATTTTGATGAGAACTAGTTAATCGAACTCATTTGATGGTTGATTATATGTGTTTTCATTAGAAGATCGAATTTTTTAATTTCGTGAATGAATATCACTTGAAATAAAATGTTATGTTTTTTCAGGTTTGAATGACACATAAAATATTGCGATTTTTCATGATAAAACATTTTTGTTGAAAGATAATCTTTATAAAGACATAAGTATAATTTATTGAACATATAAGTTCATTGGTTGATACTGATGTTTCTTATTCCTTTAAAGGTAGTAATATGTCTGCAAGCCTCTATGAGTATAATACTAATTGGACAGAGCCGTCTCAACAAGTTTGGGGGCCTAAAGCCAAACTTCATAGAGAGGCCTTATTTTTTTTAAAATTTTTAGTTAACATATATAAATTGAATAACTATATTTAATAATAGATTTTGCATAATATAAAGAGTTTGACCTTTTGAGAGACTTTAGAGTATTCAATAATGAAAGAATATAAATAGTGAAAGGGGAATTAAAAAGGTGAATATAAGAATAATAATGTGTGTTATGACAATTGTCAAGGCAACAAATCAGATAGTCACTTAAGAAAGGATGATACAATTAACTAAACATTATTCATTTCTCAATTATTACAATGACCCCTAATTTAAATAAGATTAAAAGTTATTATATTTTCTACTCATTTTTTAATTATTTTTTTTGTCCATATATATATATATATATCTATATATATTTTAACAATATATAATACATCCCTAGAAAAAAATGATAACCAAACACTTGGACATGACAGGGCTCCGACCTAGCTACCCAAAGCAAAACAAGTAAACTTCTGTGACTCTAACAACCCTTGAAAGAAAGAAGTCAATCAATCAAGTGGATAGTTAGATATGCTTATTGACAGTATTAATATACGAGATTTTCCCAACAATTTTTTTATTTTATTTATAAACATGAGTATTTTAAAATTAATCAATGTTTTATGCGATAATTAAGATGAAAAACAACATTGTGCTCAATTTGTGAGAGTTGAGTCCATTTTTTTTAAGTATTAAACGTTGTTGAATTCAAGAAACATATCCGTAGAAAAATGAGCTAATAAATTTAGTAAGTCAATTTTTTTATATGAATCATTTATTTATTTGTGCTAAACAAAAATTTAGTTGGAATAGAGAATTTGGACATTTATTTCTAATTTGTCTCGTTAGATTAAGTCTCGTAGAACTTCAAAGTACACGCAAAGCTGAGTGATATATTTTAGGGCAAAAATATAATTATGTGACATTTTAAAAGCATTTGCATATTTTCAGCAAAATTACTTTAGGCCTCATTCATTTTTACACTTAATGAAAGTCTGAATTTAAATGGTTCGGATATTAAGTATGCATTTGTTTTTTCTACTTAAAAATTTCTTAATAGTTTGAATGATTCAGTTCTGTGACAGAGTATTATTCTCATTCGAACTCTTTTAAAGCGACTTTTATTTTTGAAAAAAATAATTGTGCTCCATATTTCTTTATTAAAAAAAGAAATAATTGCCCTTGACAGAAATAACAAATCTATTTGTATTGATTATCACCGTTAGTTGAATGACTAAAATAATTGATTATAATTAATTAAAGGTTAAACCTGGAAAGTAAGATATCACAGGAAACAAAATCAAAATAAGGCAATAACACAGGTACTAAAAAAATTATTTTCCCTTTTAACTGTATCATTATTAGGAGCCAAACTCCTTTTGTTGATATATTATGTATGCATCTTAAAATAACTATTTGTAAATCTTTGGCGTTACACTTGTAATGATATTATGACAATGTATGCCACTTCATAAATTGAAGATTCTAAAAAGAAATATGTAATTTGCTGTTGGAGATATTATTGTTGTAGAATGCATTCACAAGTGGACAAAAAACTACCACCACCACGTGTCCAAAAGTGCACTCAATAATCAATCATTCACACATTATTCCTTTTTGTTTTTATATTACTTGGCTCGTGTTGATTTAACGTAATTTTTGATAAATTTATTAATTTGAATGTATATGTTAGCCTTACTACTAGATTAAATTTTAGCAAGGTTTCGGTTGAGGAACCCATATATGGACAAACTACCATTTCCAAATAGCATTGTTATATCACCAAAATGTCACTCAACTACTCTTTGCTTTGTCAATGTTAGGGTTTCAAATGGGTCTTTGAAGAAGAAGAAGCTAAAGCTCTTGCATTGCATTAATCTGATCAGTTCTACAAGTATATCTTCGATTCATCGTTTAATCAGGTTAATTTTTAATCTTTTTTTGTTAAAAAAGTGTTTTGTGTATAGATACTTGAATTTTGAAATAACTTCACTTTGTTAGTAGTGCTGAATTGAAATCACGATTGACTGAAATTGAAATATTTGGAATGCATTACTTAGAAAGTTTACAACTTTGGTTGAGTTTCTGAGCTGAACTTTTGGGTTTGATCAAAGTGGTGTAATTTACTTGAATTTCATTGGTCCGTGTTTCCAAATTGAGTTTGTTGAGGTGATTGGATTGAAATTTTGTTTGATATAATATGTTCTCCCGCGAAACGTATTGCATGATCATCTATGAAAGACATGTTTTGTGCGGAATGCTGATTCTACTGTTTCGTATGTAGAGGGAGGAGTGTTAATAAGAGGTTTACTGGTGCAAGTTTTGTTGTGTCGAAGATGGGTGGAATAGAAGGTACAACTGCAATGTCAGATGCAACAACGGGGAACATGATTTTTGAATCTATTTTGGAGGAAGGTGTCTTTCGTTTTGATTGCTCTGCAGATGATAGAAATGCAGCATTTCCGAGTATTTCCTTTGTTGATCCAAAAGTTAGGGAGACACCGTTAATGTCTATACATAAAGTTCCATCATATATTCCTACTTTTGAATGTGCCACGGGACAACAAATTGTTAATATTGAGGTAGCAATCTCCTCTTCATGTTAATAGTTAATTTTTTTTGACTATGTTATTGATCAAGATTATTTCTACTTCAATTAAGCTTCCATCAGGTACCTCATTCTATGGAACTGGGGAGGTTAGTGGTCAGCTCGAAAGAACTGGGAAAAGGGTGAGTTTCAATTACAATTCTGTTGATCAAGATATACGCAATATGCTCTTCTACCTTATCGAGTTGTATTTTCTCCATATTTTATGAATTATAGGCAATAAGAAAAAGAATTTACAAGGACTTATTTTTATAGAGAGCAAAGTATCCTCAATAAAAAGATCAGTCAAAAGCTACTTCTAACATGAAACTTAGATGACACTGCCGGTCTGAGGCAGATCCAGGATTTTATGTGGATGGGTGCACTATTATGAAGAGGCAGATCTAGAATTTATGTGTAACAGGTTTAGCCTTTAGGTTCTTACTATTAACTCATTACACTTTTGAAATTATAGGATCAAAATTAAATTCTTTTTACAATTTTAATGATTTTCACATATACTCCATGTCGAAACCCGAAAATGTTGGGATTGGTAGAGCTAGTTGACTATGCTACATCGTTCACTGCTACTAGTTTTAATATATACATTT
Source organism: Solanum etuberosum (assembly GCA_029582245.1). Lineage (NCBI taxonomy): Eukaryota > Viridiplantae > Streptophyta > Magnoliopsida > Solanales > Solanaceae > Solanum > Solanum etuberosum. The sequence continues at coordinate 12,332 of JAJONR010003846.1, forward strand.
GTTTTACATAATTTTAAATTGTACTGTGACAAAAGTAGAATAGAGATTCGAATCTGTCAAAATTGGGATTTTGAAAGAATAAACCTAATAAGAAAGAAGGAAAAAGAAAAGTACATTTGAGCCCAATTCTAAAAAAAGAAAGAAAAGAATCACAAGATAAGCATGGAGTTTACACCGCCAACTTCACTTATAGAGGTGCACCCAATGATTATTGCACCATAGGACACTTTGAGCTTAGGTACACAAATATATATTGAAGTATTTTATAAAATTATAACATTATTATACATATCTAAGGAAAGGAGCATGGTTCATGTGAACCCATACCCATCCACCTAGATATGCCCCTGCTGCCAGTCTGATCTCATGACATATCCACAAAAAACTGTTTACTATAGCCTTGCATTGAGGAAGCAAAGGGTAGTTCCGGTCCTGAACATGTACATTCTAGTGGACTATACAATGACAACAAACTAGGTCTCGGTCTGTAACAAGTTGTGGTCGTTGTGAGGATTCATCATGAATAAGTTGCTTATGTTGGCTTCCAGCATACCACAATCCTCCTCCTTTATTTGGGTTTGTGACCGACAATGTGAGCAAGCTTGCACATGCGGAGTTGTTATGTACTTTATGGACTATGGTGTTGAAAGTTGTATTTTGACCAAGACTATGAGATCATGTAATGGCAGACCATACATACTGCACATCTTGGAAGAGCTTCACTCGCCTTTAACACAGTCCTTGAATTAATTGGAAAAGAAGTTAAAGTTCTGCGGTTTCTAACATATAATAAATGAACTTCTGGAAAGAGCCTAAGGTGAACAATCAGCAGCAGTGTACAGCTTGCTAATTACTGGTCAGTAGTGTTGATTTGGAACGGGTGATGAAACATAAATCAAACAAATGCATTTATTTGTGATCATTTGGTGCTTAGCAAAATTAAAGAACCAAAATTTAAGGTGCTGGTCCCTTTAATAATGGGAATAAAGCATGATAAGAAAGACTTACGAAGACCAGTGAAAAAAGACCTATGAAGAAACATGACCTTCCAAGAGCAAATCACAAGATGAAAGAGGTTAACAGAGTTAAAACACCTGCAAATTTAATTTTATTAATTTCAGATTTTGACATGGAATACTGATGCATGGGGTTATGGTGCGGGAACCACCTCCTTGTATCAATCACACCCATGGGTGCTTGCTGTTCTTCCCAGTGGCGAGACACTTGGAGTTCTGGCAGATACAACACATCGATGTGAGGTATAGCTACTCTACTTCCTACACACATGCAAGCACTTATATGTGTTTTGTGTCTGTCTTTTTGTGTGTGTATTTGTATCTATTCACATATTCTTTACTAAACTACAATTGATGTGTCACTGAATGATTGTTATCATTTGAGCAGGTTGACTTGCGACAAGAATCCAGTATGAGATTTATCAGTCGACAATCCTATCCTGTTATTACATTTGGCCCATTTCCTTCACCAATTGATGTTCTTGTATCCCTCTCTCATGCAATCGGTATGTTCTTACACTATTATGCTTCATTTTTCAGGGATATACGATCTCCTCTTTAAAATGATTTTCTTATTTCTGAGTAGAAAGTAGTGGCCAGGAGAGGTATCTTTTCACTTCATTTGTATTTCATAACTAAGTGTGGAAAGTCCTACTCTCAGGTCTCAGTCTAAATATAAATATAATTGTAAAGCAATTGAATTCTGTTCGACAGAGTTGTTTAAATGGTTTCTGATGCATCTTATATCATGAGAGATTTTATAAAACTTATATTTTGATTCTGCTGCTGCTTTCTGCAGAACCCAGAATGTCTCATTGTCTTTAGATAACACTCAACTTACTGCATTTGTTAAAATGGTTTCTGATGCATTTCAATTTTCATGTTCTGAGAAGCTCTCTTAAGCCTATTGCTTCATTCTTATGGATAATTAAGCTCAAAATAAAGACTTTTAAATTCTAATTTGAAAAATCTTTATTCCATTCCTCCCAACCAGCACATCACTTTCACTTTCCCTATTTATCATACTACTTTGTTTGAAGTAACGGTCACATAATTTTGAATCAGGAACTGTGTTTATGCCTCCAAAGTGGTCCTTGGGTTATCACCAATGCCGATGGAGCTATGTTCCGGATGCTCGTGTTCGAGAGGTATGGTCATTTCTTTTATGTGAAGTAGTCTATTGCTCTCCTCATAGTGCTTGTTTTGCATTTTTATTTACTTTGTTGCTATACTCTGGCTACCTGGATGCACTTTACATTCTTCCTTTGCCACCAACTGTTGCTAATTTTCTTATCCTCTTCTTTTTACCTCCATTACTTGGGTTGTGGGGGTTTAGGGGTGGAGGAATCTAATAATTGATTATTACTCAGCTAGGGGCGTAGGAACCATACAAGCTTTAATTTTGTCCCTTATTTCAAAGCTTGATCCCCCACTTACGTAATGCTTTGTCCACCCCCCCCCAGGTATGCATCTGGCCTTCTAATCTTATATTTCAGTGTGTCTTACCTCATGCAGATTGCAAGGACCTTTCGGGAGAAGAAGATTCCTTGCGATGTCATATGGATGGACATTGACTACATGAACGGTTTTCGATGTTTTACATTTGATAAGGCACGATCTTACTCTTAATCCTAATATATTGTTGATTCTACAGCCAGTTAGTCCAAGTCAATGATCTATTTGTCAGATGTTGATCAAAATTTTCATCTCCTCCCAATTGACATTATTTATTCATGACCTGGCATTAACTTGCAGGCACTTAGTCTGGAGAGGATCACTTGATAATATTTCCTTTGTATATGTAATAGCAAGAACTCTCACCTCCAACCCATATATTATTTGTTTCTGTTGATTAAAGTTCTATCTATCCAAAAAGGAATAATGCATAAAGCAGGTAACTGGGAAAAGGATTTTTGTTTCTTCTCCTTGAAACTCCGTGAAGAGAGTTTTGTTCTCTTCTATTACCTTGGTTTGACATTCTTGGGACTGCAAGCTACTTAAAGTTGTAAATTATGTCATATTTCCTACTGTCCAGTTATCTGGGAAGCATTCCATTTTTGAGTATTTAACTTACTTGGGAAGTTTATAGCTGGATGCTTCTCTCCCCTTCTCCATTCTTTGCACTTGCTTTGAAACATTAATATTCACAAATAGACATAATTTATGAATTTACAGTGTACTTATCAAAATTATTTTTTGAGAGTGTTTGATCTATGGAAATGCTTGCTTTTGGTATCTGATATTAAACAAGTTGTACTTCATTTTCATTAGATAGTGTCACCTCTTTCTCATTTTTATCTAGTTATGATAACTAAGGTGAATGCTTTTTGTTTACCATTGTCAAAACTGACACATCTTATAAACTTTTCTGGACATGGTTGTCAGGAGCGTTTTCCAGATCCAAAGACCCTTGTGGAAGAACTTCATCAATCAGGTTTCAAAGCAATCTGGATGCTTGATCCAGGGATTAAGAATGAAAAGGGATATTTTGCTTATGATGGTGGTTCTGAAGCAGATGTATGGGTTCAAACAGCGGACGGGAGGCCTTATATTGGTATGTGTTTATCCTGCAGTTTAAACCTTTTTTGTTAATTGTTTGTATACATTTTTCAGACTTGTCATATTTTATCTCCATCTTTAGGTGACGTGTGGCCTGGGCCTTGTGTGTTTCCGGATTTCACTCAATCAAAAGCCCGATCATGGTGGGCTAACCTAGTTAAAGATTTCATTTCCAATGGTGTGGATGGTATATGGAATGACATGAATGAACCAGCTGTTTTTAAGGTGGATTATTGAACGTCAAAAAACATTTAATTGTTGCTCTGCTTTTTTCATCTGAGTCTTTTTTTGTTGCAGACAGTAACAAAGACAATGCCGGAGAGCAATATTCACAGGGGAGATCCTGAATTTGGAGGTTGCCAGAACCATTCATACTATCACAATGTATGCCTACTTTTCCTGCTGTAGCTTTATGTGCAAGTTAAAAGTGAAAACATAATAGAAGCTCTGAGAGAGAGAGGTCTACTGGTGTGCTTGCTGATGACACCCCTGCTCCTTTACTTAATAATGTAATATGCTTATAAATTGACTTGGCTGCCTTTTAAGGTTTATGGGATGCTCATGGCACGATCAACCTATGAAGGAATGAAGCTAGCTAATGGAAATAAACGCCCTTTTGTTCTCACACGGGCTGGGTTTGTGGGTAGCCAGAGGTATGCTGCTACATGGACAGGGGATAACCTTTCTACATGGGAGCACTTGCAGATGAGTATCCCCATGGTTCTTCAACTGGTTAGTAGCTAAGTATAATCACTTATGTCTCTAAGTTTATGTCAGATGCAGGCTTTTCCCTTTTGAATTATACTGCCTGCCACCCCTCGTACCCATGAGAGATGTACTTTATGTGTTTTGCTATGGTAGATTATTGCTTGATATTAGTATCTGATTCCTGTCTTGGTTCCATCTCTGTGCAACTAATTAGGACATGGTTATGTCAATGCAAAGATGTAACACACTATATTGCCCTATCATAGATTCTTTTATCTAGTACTTAAAATTGGTATTTCAAGCTATTAAAATTCGTATCACTTTTTTCCCTATTTTCTGTTAAGAAATCATGGCATTTATTGTTACATGACAGGATGTAAATCTGTTTCGCTCTTTATCATAGTTAAATTTCGCACAATTAATTTCCAGACCCCGTGTGTGTGTGTTGTACATGTGTATCATGTATGAATTCTTTACGAGTAACAGGTATTGAAACAAATATATTAGTTTGATTTCGCATTGTACTGGGTTGATGCATTGCACTCTTCTGATGAGGCAACTTTATATTCAGGGGCTCAGTGGTCAGCCACTTACAGGACCAGATATAGGCGGCTTTGCTGGAAATGCAACTCCTCGGATGTTTGGGAGGTGGATGGGTGTTGGTTCCCTGCTTCCCTTTTGCCGTGCGCATTCTGAGGCTGACACAAATGATCATGAGCCTTGGTCATTTGGGGAGGAGGTCCACTTCTTTTCTATAATTATGATTTATGAGTAGTCAACAATTTTGCAAGTTCTGTTTAGTCAAATGACTTATTTAATGTTTCTATGTCATATCCCATGGTTCGTCCTGAAAGATTATCAAAGTTCTGCTTATGTTCATCCTCAAAAAAAATATCAAAGCTCTGCATATGTTTCTGAGTGTAACCTGGTCCCTGATGGGAGTTTGAGTTTCATGTTAATACTCATTCATTTCCTCAAGTGCATGCACTCTCTCAATGCCTGTTATTGTTTCAACGGTTAATCGAGTCTCAAACATTCTTGATCCTTATTCTGAAGCTTCAAACATGTAGATTTTATAAAACCAGTCTCATGACAATGATACAATAGTAACTCACATGTATTATCTGATTTTCATGTTGAGAAGTGTGATTTTGTTACGCATTTGGTTGCATGGATGATTACAATTCTTCCCACATTTATATGAAATTCTTTTCTAGGACATCTTTAAGGTAATTAAATCTACAAATAACTGCCGATCACTCTAGAGGAATAAATCCCAATTATTCACTCTGGAGATACAAATCCGTACAATCACCCTAACAGAGATATTCATTTACTTTCCATTTAAATGGTGTAAAATAGCCATTTTATTTGCATTAGTTTTTACCTAAGTTGCACAGACTCTTCACTTTCGTTGCCGCACCCGTGTCGGATTCTCCAAAAATACACTACTTTTGGAGAATCGACACACACCCGCTAACATTTTTGAAGAGTTCGAGCAACATAGGTTTTTACACTTTTGATGCAAGCTTAGTATGTTGGTTCTTGGAGAAAAGTTGAATTTATAACTGTATGTACATTTGAATAGTGAACCATTGTTTTTTAGATGGTTTTGTCAAGAGTTCCATTGCTTTGTCTCGTTGAATTGTAACTTAAACAAAAAAAGAAAGAGGAAACATTATTAATTGCGGATGTACTCTCTGCTCCTGATATACTTCGGTTTCTGTTTACCTCATTTCCTGAAGTATGGGTTGATGACTGGTGTAGTTGTGCTAATAGCACTCTTTCTTGTTGGCATTCCCCTTGTGGATGGGTGATCGCCCTTTTGTCATGTTCACTCAAGGAAATCGATGAAGACGGATATATTTTGATATAGCTAATTGTGCACAGTGGATTACTCTACTTTATTCAAGTGTCTTCTAGATAACTAACCAGAATAATATATACTTTTTCACGTCTTCTCTGTATGTAGATTTCTGATTTGACTTGGGATCTTACATCTTAACAGTGCGAGGAAGTTTGCCGCTTGGCATTGGAGCGGCGCTACCGTCTTCTACCACACATTTACACACTCTTTTACTTAGCACACACGAGGGGTACTCCGGTGTCTGCTCCTATCTTTTTTGCTGGTAAATTTTTCATAACTCAAAATTTATTTAGCTCCACAATAAATGTGCATGAAAGCATGGCTGATATAGGACAAGATAGTCAAATTATACTGGATTTATGGAGTTTTGGCAGGTTAATCATTTGAATGGAGTTTTCAAATGTTAGCTGTCTTTCTTGGAATTTCTCATTTACTTTCTGTAAAGCCCAAAAATGAAAAGTTGGTTTATGGTTGTGGCTTTTGTGCAAGTTACTTAATCCGAAAATAACAAATTAGACATTTCTATTCGAGGATTTTGGTTTCTTTTTGATCATTTGTTTCAGTTTATTCTTTCCCTATCAATACTATCAAATCTATTACTGTTAAATGAATGACATCAATTTTGTAGTAATCTGTGCTTACTCTTGCAGATCCAAAAGACCCCGAGCTGAGGAAACTTGAGAACTCATTTTTGCTGGGACCAATTCTTATATATGCAAGGTTCAATTCTTTTTTCTTCACAGATGCAGTAGTAGGTGACTGTAGAACTCTGCATATGTGGTATCCTTTGTTTGTGTTCTACAATATACCCATTGCTAATATTCCTGTCTATCAGTCAACTTCATAGGTGGCATATCTTTCTGGTTTATCTTTTTAATCTATAAAGTAGATTAAGGGAAAACCAAAACATTTTGCTTGTTCCAGTAGGTGCCTATGTAAATGCTATCAGAAGAGATTAAAAATAATCGGTTTTTATTATGGTTAGAAAACAGTTAGGATACTACATTTTCAACCCTGTTGTAAATAACAGGCTGTTGTGGTCTACTTTTCGTTCCAATAACTATAAGCCTAACAGACAATTTCTTTTATTATTTGCCAAGTGTTTGGTATCAGGTTTTAGAGACGATACTAACTCTATCATGCGAAACCTCTTTCAGTCTTTCTTTCATGCTTCTGGTTGGATTTTGTCTCAAAACCAGACTGCTAAATACCTTACACCACCTTGACTATACAATGCTCTCCATATAATGTGGCAACAATAATCCTTGTCTAAGCAACACGGTCTGTTATCTATTTCATTGGTTTGCTTATCAACCAATGATCAAGTGGATTAATGTTCAAATTTCACTTCCCAAATGACTTGTCTTCAAGCACCTCCGTATTCACTAGGCAGTTGACATTCATAGAGGTGAGTGATCTAGTAGTGTGAACGAGATATTGCTAACTAATAAGTCTTTATAATGCAGTTGAGAATTGAGACTTCAGATGGAGAAAGTTGGTTCATTTTGCCTAACCTAATCCATATTTACTTCATTTGACTGCTTATTTTCATATATATGGGTCAGTGTGGATGGTTTAATCTGTCACGTGCATGCATATACTAACTCATGTTGTACTTGAGCAGCACTCAGCGTGATGAGGAATTGGATACAGCTCATCACAAATTACCAAGAGGCATTTGGTTGAGTTTTGATTTTGACGATTCACATCCGGTATTTATACTTGAGACCTGGATTAAGCACTCACATTATCACTATTTTAATTTGCTTTTAATTATCATTGTTTTGTTTTTATTTTTTGTAAAATTTTAGGATTTACCTGCACTATATTTGCTTGGTGGATCAATCATCCCTGTCGGTCCACTTTATCAGCATGTGGGTCAAGCTAATCCTAGTGATGATTTAACATTACTCGTCGCCCTGGATGAAAATGGTAATTTTTATCTTTTATGTCATAGTAACATAGTTGACTCCCAAACTCCGGGTCAATTATGGTTAACTAGGTTTAGTTGGTTTGGGAATCTCATCTTACTTTTTCCATCCCAATTTGTCCTATTTCATTTGTTGAGTGCCAAAGTCAACCAAATTTTGTAATTAAATTAATTAATTCATTTTAGAATATTATATTCTTAATGCCTTTAGAATATAAAACTAGATTTAGAGGAAACCTCAAAAGTGTTCCAAGTTTTCAAAATTGCATTTCAGAATATGAATAACACCTAGAAAGATCAACCAAAAGACCTAGCCAAAAATTAAGAAAGAGGAAAGATCAATCAAAAGTTATTTTACTTGATAAAAGGGAAGGATTCATGAAATATCAATTTATCATGAGATGCCGTTTCTGTAAAATTCGATAAAGTTAGGGAAGTAAGGCTAGGAAGATTGTTTTTTTGGGGGGACATTCTAGGATAAGTTATCCTGAATCAGAATGACAGAGCTAGGACACTGGTGGAATTTGGGAAATAACAGGAAGAGTGCACTGAGATTGAGGGAATTGGCGTTGAATCAAGCCAAGAGAAATACTAGAAAATTCTCCGAGATTCTTTTTCTGTCTCCTGTGTGTGGAAAAAGAGTTCTTTAGCAGCTACAGCACTCAGCATCACCTATACTTTTGCAATTTCAGGTAAAGCTGAAGGTCTTCTTTTCGAAGATGATGGTGATGGATATGAATATAGCCAAGGTGGATATCTTTTGACAACATATGTTGCTGAGCTTCAGTCTTCTGTTGTTACTGTGCAAGTCGCCAAAACAGAAGGAAATTGGAGAAGGCCAAAGCGCCGATTGCATGTTAGGATATTGCTGGGTAAAGGTGCTATGGTATGTTTCCCCATTCCTCACATATATTAGCTTTAGGAAAAAGAGAGACCATTTAAGACGTGTTTAATTGGTGATTGTTTGCTATGGATCTCCTTATCCAGCTTGATGCTTGGGGTTCTGATGGAGAGATTATACAATTAGCAATGCCATCAGAAACTGATGTATCAAATTTGGTTTCTGAAAGTGAAGAGAAGTACAGAAATCGTCTGGGTAAACCAGCTCTTCCACTTGTCCAGCTTCGCTTTTTTGTAATATTTTGTTCTCTCTCTAACTTACTGCACAACTCTTACTTGGACTTGCATCAAAAGTGGATCTCTCATCAGATGAAATGGAACTGTGCAAAATTTAATCGTTATTCAAGTTTATTTCCTAGATAGCACAACACTGTTTAAAAGTAGTACCCAAGTCAGACACCTGCACCCACTACTGAACACTTTCTGTGGTTTCTGTTCAACACTGTTGAGAATATAATTAAATAATAAAAGTGTGCTCTCTCTAACAGCTTAAGCTTTTAGATGAGATGGCCACACACTTCAAGCATGTCCTAGAACTTCTATTGTAATTCTTTAACGTCAACGCTGGTATCACCCATTTGTGGTGCTTCATCCGTGCTGAATGCAGATGCACAAGAGAATGCTACAGTATTGCTGCTTCCATTAAATTTCTTTTATTAGGTATAGGGAAAAGCGATGATCTGAAATAATCATTAGGTTCCGGTTAAATGAAAAAACATAATTTGGTAAAGGTTTTCCAAATTCTATTAATATCACCCGTACATGCCTGAAATGACTACCAACTTGACGGTACATATTTAATGTCTCACTTTTTAAAGAACATTTTAATTTCTGATCGGAAATTCTACATTTGTTCTGGCTGCTGCTGTTAGTAATCATATAGATTGCGTGATTGCCGCGTCAGCCTTGAATAGTAAATCTTGAAAACATGGGGGGTTTGAAGGAGGATTCAAGGGAAATCTTTTGCAGGTCTTCCATTTTTCATGTTTTTCAGGGTGGTGAGGCCCAAGTTATGTAAGGATTTATTTTGAAAACACTACATGGGACCCCTATTAGCTGTTGAATGCAGTGTGTTCTCTATCAAAGAGAACTAAGCAGCTGGTTTTCCAATTATCACACTTACAGATTAGCTGAGTAATTGGGGTTCTTTACTTTTGATGTCTGTTTTATAGGTCTACCTATTCTTGGACATCTTATCTTTTTCAGTTCAATTTCTTTTGGTGCAAGTTGTTTTATAACTGAAAGAAAGTTTTGTTTCCATGTTGTTAATTAATTGCAGAAAGTGCTAAACGTATACCAGACGTGGAAACTATCTCTGGACATAAAGGAGTAGAACTTTCAAGGACCCCAGTTGTTCTGAAGAGTGGTGATTGGGAGCTGAAAGTGGTCCCTTGGATAGGTGGTAGAATCCTTTCTATGGACCATATTCCTTCAGGTATTGTGAGCTTCATAGTTCTTTTTTTCTTCAGTAATTCGATAACCTTTCACTTTCTTTGGGTTTTTGCTGGTATTCATCAAGCTTATTCATGTCCATTTACATTGCAAGTATCCTTTATTTAATACATTAGTGGACGTGTACACTGAAAAGTGTTTGGACACTACTTAAATTGGTCATGTTAAATATCTTCGTAAGGTTCTTTTAGTCGTCCACTAGTCCAAAATGATAATTTAATCAAAATCCAGACTATACATGCTCACTTATCATATGTGATACTACCAACAATTCATTTCTCTAGAATTTTTTCCACAACTAACAAGTTAAGATTTTGACTGCATTATAAACTAGCACCAGTTTAATCAAACTTATAATCTTTTGCTATCTGAACAATGGTTCTCTTGTCCTTCCTCAGTCATTCATACAAGGTTTGAATAGAGAAATGGGTTTTCCATATTTCTATCTGATAAAAGAGCCTTTCATTGTTAAACATTTTAATCCTTTGTTTTTCTATATGAAGCATTGGTTTGAGTTCTCATCTTTTTTTCTCTTATCTGTACTTAGCATTTCTGTCCAACCAGATTTCTCCCTGTTTTCTCAATGTTTGGAAACCTATAAGCTTGATTAAAATACTGATATCAGAAGAAATGCTGATTATTTATACTGTCTTATTCATCTATTTCCTTGTAACAGGAACTCAATGGCTTCATAGCCGGGTGGAAATAAATGGGTACGAAGAATATAGTAACCGTGAATACAGATCAGCTGGATGTACTGAGGAGTATTCAGTTATTGAGTAAGTAAATAAGAAAATCCTCATGTAGCATGTTTCAAATAGTTTCTATTTGGTAACCGAGGAACAAAATTAGTATTCATTAAGTTCTAGCAATGACAATGTTTATTCTTCATTGATCAAAAATGGAAAACTGAAAATGCTGCATGTGTGAATTCAAGTTTCCAATTTCTGTTGAATTAAATGGTAAATCTTTTGAGATTCATTATAAGGGAGACTTTATTTCTTCACCTGATAGAAAGTTGTGCATGTCCTGTGGTCCAGAAGAAAGAAAAGTGTAGCTGAACTTCCAAATAAATGGCGCAAAAATGTGAAAGCAATGAAAGAATTAGTGAACATAATAAAAAGGAGCCGTTGTTGGGATTGAGCTGAAATCTGGCTAAGGTGGTGTTTTTTTATACTCCCAATTGAAATGTGAAAGAGAGAAAGCAGCAACCTTGTAGGTTAACTTGTTTTTGTAAATCCTGGAAGGCATAGTGAAACTAGGGTCTGAACTTGTTTTTGGATATACTTAGAAATGAATTGCTGATTTGGAAGCAGGGAAAAGAGAACCAGAATTTATAAAATTGTAAGATTAATCTGTCAAACAATTTATTTGATCGTTAAACTTCTCTAGCGGCTCCCTGTATGGTAATCAATCGTCACAGAGTGTCTTTTCTGAGGTAATGAAATTATCTGGATCGTTCTTGACTCAAATCCAGGAGATGGTACTATAATTTTTGAAAATATCTTCTTGTAATTTTCCTTAATCACATTTTTTTAGAGAATTGGTGCACTGTTTTAAATATTAGGAAGGGTCAAGTGTTTGGCTTCTGATATGTTAATCATTTAAGAGTGAAGATGGATTTGAATTGGGTAATGTTGGGTGATAGTTTCTAGTTATTGATATGAAAAACAGACTTGGAAAATTAATGTTATTCACGTTGGGGAAGGGGCATATATTTCTCAAAATTGTAGCCAATGCATGATAGAACTTCTTCATATATGACATCGTCGAGAAGTTTTGGTGTGATTATGCTATTGCACTTCATTTTTGTCCCATCTCATAAAGCAGTTCAATTTGGTCTTATATGCTAATTTTTCAGTTTTGGAAATTTTCTTTCCGTATTTGTTACTTTTAAAGTTAGAATTTTGATTCATTATTGTATATTTTAGTCACAAGGGGACTTTTCCTTCTCTGTTGTTCACTTTAACTCTTCCTGTTCTGCAGACGAGATCTGGAACAGGAAGGAGAATCAGAGTCTCTTAGGCTGGAAGGTGATATAGGTGGAGGATTAGTTATGGAACGATATATATCTTTGCCAAAAGACAACTCCAAGGTTTTCCGCATTGATTCTGGAATTGTAGCTCGTGGAGTTGGTGCTGGTTCTGGAGGATTTTCTAGGTCTGTTCTATCTTACATCTTATTATTGAAAACTACTTGTAGGATCTCTAATAACCACCTGTTGAAATATTGATTTTCTTACTGGCTATGCTGCTGGGCTTTTCAAAAATATTGCCGTGTGCGTGTGGGATTCTCCAAAAGTAGTGCATTTTTGGATGATCTAACATGGGTGCGGCAACATTTTTGGAGGGTCTGAGCAACATAGCTTTACTTGTAGATTTTAACAAAAATAATTATTTGTTCGGTCAATTCTTATTTATGGATGGTCATGTTCATAATAGCTGGTTGAAAGATACTCTCTCTCCCCTTTATATGGTCTAGAGCCTCAATTTAATGCATTCACTCCTCTTATTTCTGATGGCTTTTGGCATACTTTTTATTGTGTTGGTAGGCTTGTGTGCTTGCGTGTGCATCCAATGTTCACGTTGTTGCACCCAACGGAATCATATGTGTCATTTACTTCCATCAATGGGTCCAAGCATGAACTTTGGCCAGAATCTGGAGAACAAGTGTTTGAAGGAGATCTTCGCCCAAAGGGTACATCCTACTCTTTACTTTTGCTCACCTGAACTGTTTTATTTTTATTGTGCACACATATTTGTGGTCATATTACTCTGAAGAAACCTGTTTTGCGCAAACCTTTTCATTTTGTAAAAGCATAACAGGAAGTAAAAGTAGATTATAGTGGATGGCCTGAACTTGGTTGTGGTGTAGGTATGCCAATATATGTAAATATCTGTGAGACTCGACCAGATTTTGAATTGGTATGGTACCTTAGTAAGACTAGTGAAATCACCAGGGCTTGCTTCTTTAGAGGAATATAATAGTAAGACGGGACTGGAAGAACGGGAAAGACAAATTGGGGCTATTTATGGGAAGATTCCAATTGAGGGGAAGTGCACAAATTGCACGAGTTACCTGTCAATGTGCAAAACTTCCAGTAAGCAACTTGTTATCATTCCCTGTTCCAGTAATTCCGAAATATTCTCCCCATTTGGTGTTTCTTCATGCTTATTCCCTCTTCATCAGTTTCATCTATTTAAACTTTATGTAAGAGCTAGAAGAAGATATCGAAAGGGGCATGGAGATGCTTTACCTGGTCTATTCAGACACCTTAAGAAACGGGGATCAAAAGCTTGCAGGATGTCATTTATTACGTAGGGAAAGAATAAAGCTACAAGTAAAATGTGTAAGCATCTCCTGCAAATATTTGAAGGACACATCCTTTTCCGCAATGTATGCTGAATACTTAAAACCAATTTGAGTGAAGGGTTTTAGCTGCAATGTTCGATATGAGTTGCTTTTATTTGCATGTTCACCTATTTAACCTATTATGTGGAATTTTTTTTATAACGCTGGTGTTCAGATCAGCTTGCACACACTTTGACTATTCCATTAAGTACCTGCTATCTTCCACAAATACAAAAAAAAAAAAGGGTAATTCTAATCACTTAGGCTTAGGCAGATGGAAATAAATCTCTACTGTGGTTTGAACCAACAGTTTTCCCCGGTTTGGGTAAAACAACTGTAGCTAACAAAATATATCTTGATCAGATTTGTTCAGTGTTCATGAGTAAGATCGGGGTTTCAATCGATTTGATGCCTTTTCAGGTGACTGGATGCTTGTTGATAAATGTCTTGGTCTGGGGTTAGTCAATCGATTCAACATCGATCAAGTACACAAATGTATGGTGCATTGGGGTACTGGAACAGTGAATCTAGAGCTCTGGTCTGAAGAGAGGCCCGTCTCAAAGGAATCGCCTCTTAAATTATCTCACGAGTACGAAGTGCAAAAGATAGCCTAAAACTGTCACCAGCATTGACAACTTGTTCAATGAGCATTTTCTGGGATTGAAGAACAGTATACATTTTCACAAGCTATGGCCTTATGTAGATGGTGTAAAAGGCAATAAGAATGATGACCTGCTACTTCTCTTATTATATAAGAGAGACTTCAGCTGCTTCAGAGTGTTCTGGAGAAAAAATATTTCTTTTGTTCTACTTATACTTTAATTTAATTAGTGTATAATTTTTATAAAATTATGGAATCCGTTTTAGCTATGACTTTTAGTTTTAAATTCATATTTTTTAGTTATAGCTTTATTATTTTTAATGTCGGTAATATTTCTTTATATCTTGTAACTACTTTGAGTAAAACGAAAAACACTTTAATTATGGACATCTTAATGAATTTTTTCACATTAAATTTGCGCAAATAAAAAACAATTAACAACTTAAAATATCTAAAAATCTTGTCAAAATTTAATTAACTTTCTAAATTTTATCTATATCACATAAATTAAAATAAAAAAATAATATATATATTTTATTAGTTTTGGTATGTAGACCAAACAATAAAAAGTATAATTTACGTAAAATCTCATATTGTTAAGAACTAATTACATTATTTCTCTACTTTTTTTCAAATTATAAAAATCCCTTAAAATTTATGGATTTACATAACTAGACTTTCGAATACATCAGATCCGGATACATAGGGGAAGGATGTATTAGAGAGGGAAGGGATATATTAGAGATGAGATAGGAATGTATCAGAGAGGGAATAAGACATCTGGATACATAAGGGAAGGATGTATCCGAGTGGGGAATATGATTGTATCAGCGAGAGGCGAGTGATGTATCTTGAGAAGGGATTTTGATTTTATTTTTTTTAAAATGGTAGAAAATTTTAGAGATTATAGTAAAATAAGATGTGTATTTAGGTAATTTTTTCTAAAAATAATGCAAGCCTCCTGCTATAGTTGACAATTCACTGGCTATGTAGATGGCATAATGACAATTAAAAACATCCTCTTAGTTTGTTCTTCCCTTTATCCTTCTGGAAAGTGGGACTTTGGGAAAAAGAAATAACTCTAGGGGTGTGTTGATATATGAAGTGAAATGTTTTTTATGGAAATATTTCTTAGAAAATAAGTTGATATCTTACACCCGATCTGCGTATATGTTACTAAACTTTTGACAACATGTCCACTCGTAACCCAACACATCAAGTACATTACATAGTTCAGAAATTGACGACTTAGCTTGTTATCTTTTATTCTTCTCTCAATAACCCTTCAACATTTCGAATGAAAAAACTAGAAAAAGTAAGCAAAATTTAGATGAAAAGGTATCCATAATTGGTTACTCCAAATATTTTCTTTAAGAAAACAAGTTTTTTGTCATGGATCATCCCCCCATATAAATTTTTTTTACTTACCAAACAACAGAAAATAAGAAAATTACTTTTTTTCCTTCGTACCAAACGTAACATGTCTCTCTCACACAAAACATTATTTTTTTCCTTGATATTATTAGATGTAAATCTTTTGCTAAGGTCATAACCTATGTGAAAGTAGCAATACCACACAAGTCAAGTTGGTGATCAATAACCAAAAAAGTTTTTAAACAACTAATTAAAGCCTATAACCCCCCACCCTTTGCATATAGCTTGATTCATAACTACCCTATTAACAACCACATTACTTTAATCCAATATCTTGTACACACTCAACTCCATTCATCCATTTCATCTCAAAAAAAAAAGAAAAAAAAAGATGAAACTTTTGACACCATTTTTCTTGTAGAAAATATGGTTAAAGGGCCTTCTCCAATTATCCCTCTTCTTCTTGTACTCAGCCTAGGATTACTTCTCCATGGCCAAAACATAATTGAAAGAGTTTCATTAGCCCTTGATATTGAAGACATAAACTTCACTTTTTATATTTTCATCCCTTTTTTAGCCATTGTGTTTGTATATAATTCTACTCGATCAATATTGGCATCTCTTATTGTTATACTACTAACTTACACTGTTTTAAAAATTCTTCTTGGTCCACTTTTACTAGTAGTGTTACTATGTTTGATGATGATTTATGCACCTTCTTTACAAGATTACAACAATTATCATAATTATTATTATTATTATTATCAGCAGAGCAGAGTTTATAGGGTGAGAGATCATGAAGATGAGTTTAGAAGATGGGGATGGTTGTATATTATTTTAATCTTCTTGGGTTTTCAAGTGATGTTTTCTTCAACACAAGGTAATGAATGGGGACTTGCTATGCTTGGTGTGGTTATTTACTTCTTATTTAACTTCTTTAGAGAGTAAGTCTCGATAGGTGGACAAACTTATCTGGTACTTATGCTGGTGGATGTAGCAAGTATTCAATGGAATCATTGAACCGCGAGCAAACTGAACATGACACCATCATTGTAAATAAAGAAAGAAAAGTTTGCTAATCAATGTAGTAGTATTAGCTAGAGTTTAGTGTTAGTGTTTTCTATATTAACACAAAATAACAAAAAAAGAAGGGCATATGTACATTGTTTTCTTAGTATTTGGAGATGAAGGAATGAAGGGGAAGTGTGATATATACCATGTTGTACTCCTTTTTTTTTTTTTGGAATCCATGTTTGAGACAGCGGGGGAGTCGTTACCCCATTCATGTAGGTCACTATTGTGTTCATGTTGGTCGTCCATC
The DNA here is from genome assembly GCA_029582245.1 of Solanum etuberosum. NCBI lineage: Eukaryota > Viridiplantae > Streptophyta > Magnoliopsida > Solanales > Solanaceae > Solanum > Solanum etuberosum. Next base: position 29,411 of record JAJONR010003846.1, read on the forward strand.
ATTGGATTTTTTTCTTTTTTCTTTTTCTTTTGTTGTTGTTGTGTTGTTATGTGTGTGTAATCTCTTGACCATAAAGCTAAGTAGCTGTAAACTTGCATCCAAAGGAACCTAAGATTTGAAGACTTTGGGAAATAGCGCTCTAGCTGGATTTGAACTCAGGTCTCGCGGGTGGTTCTTTTAGCTTGTACCAACAACACAATGGCACTCCTATACTTCTCATGGGTGCACTGTTAATTATACACATATACACATGATTTTTTCCGAAGTTAACGGGTGCACGTGCACCCCACCGCTTGCTTGCCCGGAAGGGCCCGGAAGAGGAAGTGATCTCGAGTAATCGGTTATATTCCCGTTGAGAGGGAGGGTCTGCCTCTGCTTGCATCTCCCTTGCTTCATGGAAAAATTGGTCTATGAATATTGAATAGTACTGTTCAAAATATTTAATCTAATTTTTGCTTAAAAAACACAAATCATACCAAATTTTGGCTGTTCAAATTTTTGATTTGAACTTTAATGATCCTCAAAGCATTTTGTGTTTCTCTCTTTCCATATAATCCACCAAATACATATTGTTATCTCAGTTGATCCATTTACTACCAAAGTTCATGTCCCTGATAAGAAAAATTCAATTCACGTGATCATAAGTTTTTTCTATGTCTAAGTTTGCAACGAATCCCTGATACCTATCCTTTTTCAGTCTGGTATCCGCATATTCATTAGCTATTAGCGTTGTATCCATAATCAAGTCTTTCCTTTCACCTCAAAAGAACTACATGACTAGCCTTTCAGTTTTTCTGTGTATCCCTCAACGGTGTAGGTTAGAGAGGTGAAGGTCGCCTCAAGCCACCAATTCTCAAACTTAAAATACGATTTGGTATGTTATAGTTGATCCCCACACTGTGATAAAATGGGACAAATATCAGATGAGAGTTTTGGCAGCAATGACTGTGTTTTATGTTGTTGAAATCCTCATCCCACTCAATCAAACGAGAACAAAAAACTGTTGATTCTTGATGAGATATCGCGATTATTATTCCCCTAGTTCCACGTATAATTCCCCCCAATGAAAGGAGGATTTATTAGTTCAACATCATCAATAATCTCTACGAATTCAAGCATTGTCATTATTTCTTTGTTCAGCTGCAAATGCTGTGTAATAAAATGGGACAATGATCAGATGAGGATTTTGGTAGCAAAGATCGTTTAATGTTGTTGGAATCCTCATCCTACTCAATCAAGAACAAAACTCTGTCGTTTCTTGATGAGATATCGCGATCAATTACCTAGTTCAACGTATAATTTCCCCAATAGAGAGGAGGATCTATTAGTTCAAGATCATGAATAACTCTAACAATTCAACCATTGTTGTAGTATGTCTTCCACCATTTCTTCTTTCAACTGCAAATCTTGTGGTGTTAAATTCCCATAAACCACTCATGGTGTTGCTGATTCCTACCATTGACCTCTTCTCCCAATCCGATAATTGTACCTATAAACCTCTTGAAAGCAGGAATTGCCAACATATCCCGTATATTCCCACAAGTATTCATAGCTCGTCTCTTGACAATTCATCGGAAACTGATGCAAGAATTCTTCCCCTTATTTCTCGACTCCTCCTATTCACAATTGAGCCTGTATTGCTTACTTTACTTGATCACATTCATTCGTACCCATAAAGAAGATTCCATTTCAGCTGCCGGTACAAAATTAATCTCCAAAGTTGGAGCTTCTTCTTCTGCCAGCCACTGTTAAAGTTCTACAAACATCGCCAATGGAGACTCACGAGTTTCAGAAGGGGAAATGGCCTCAATATCCCACAACCGCGATTTATCTTTATTTGTTATTATGTCCTAATTTTGATCTTGATTAATTCATACCAAAAGTAAACAAAACGATGATATAATTTCATCAAGAATATATATATGCTCCAATGATACAGAGCTCATCGTACGAACCAAATCCACACAAAAATATGTACATCAACATTCGAGATTAGTAGTACCTACTACATAGCTCTATTACCAGTTCAAAAAAAGAACAAAATAGTGACGAACTTTTAGCTTGATATGTCTGATCTCTTTGTATTTATTATTATTCGCTTAGTGATACCCAAGTGGTGCTGGTGAGTCCTTCAGCTGTTGTCCTTGGTAATGAATGTCCTGCAATCAAAATCGAATAAATTAGTTAAATGCAAATAAGTTGAGATCATCAGATCAGCTTTATATGTTCTTACAGATGCATAGTGGTTGACATCGCGATGATGAGCCTCATCAGCCCTAACAACCAAGACAACATCGCGGAGAGTGGCATCCTTAGGCAAGCGCCAGTAATCAATAGCAATAGCGGGAGCAGGGACGTTCTCAATGTTACCATTGTCCAATTCCTTGAGAAACTCAGTGTACGAATGAACAGCCTCTTCTTCCAAATATCCCACGATACGATGAGCCAATTTTGGGGAAATAAGGTATGCAGCAAAGTAAGCGTTGAAGAAGACGCCTTGCACTGCAAAAACCAGGGCACGTTCGTACACATTTGGCTTTGCAACTTCCATGAAAGTCATCAAATGCATCCTCTCGTTTTCGGCTTCTTCTAACAGAGCTTTGATCCATCCACCACTCTGTTCGAATCGCCTCAATGACTTGCAGTGCAACAACATACCTCCCACCATTCCAGGCACCGCCGCCACTGTTTCTAACATCATTGCTCTGCAACCATATCTCCTCTGCTCCACATTAAAAACACCCAAAATTAAATCATCTCTACGATATCATATTCCTTTTCCATTCGAATTTTCGATTGAATTTCACTATAAACAATTCATTGTAAAATTCCAAAATTATGGGAAATTGCATAGAATCTTTCCAGGTTCCTATATTCTGGGAATTTTATTGCGTACCTGAAAAAATACATCAGTGGGGAATCTAAGGACCTTAACAGTCCAATAAGCAAATTTGTCCAAAAACGTTACAGGCGCATGGTGTTTCGTCAGATCTATCGACATATCAGCTTCATAGGTCTCCCATGGCTAAATCACAAAAATCCACCATTAATCCTACATAATATATATCAGAAAAATATGTGAAAAAGCTTATTAAACTTACCCTAAAACAATTCCATTTCCATTCAGTACCATCTGGTTTAGTAGCCTTTGAAGGCGGAACACCCCAATAACTCACTACAGATTTACCAGCACCACCGTTTGCAGCGGCGGTGGCGGTGTTTTCCACTTTTTTGTCAATACTTTCCTTCTCTTGTTGCTTATCATTCAAAGCCGCAGTACTAGCGCTCCGTGAACCCATCGTCGAAAAATGCCTAACCCACGTTACTGCCACTTTCTCCGATGGATTCGCCGGAAAACCATGCAAAAGTCCGGCAGCGGCTCCACCAACAACCCCGGTCCCGGGATCATTTCGCAGAACTGTAGTTGAAAAGTAACGTGGACCCATGTGACCCATGACTACTCGGGTCATCCTTGTTGCTCCACGGGTCATCATGTTTGGTAACTTCCGATCAAAATCTGGAATCAAAAAATGTTCACCGGAAGTTTGGAAAGAAACTTGAGGAAGAAGGCAAATAATATATATATTTTTTTTATGTGATGGTAATAATTTCGTTAACGAAATACACTCATTTTATATAGGCTGAGATTTATCTATTTTTTAAATAAATTTTATTATATGGTTGGTTCGTTCAAGCTTCGCGTGAAGACTGTATGGGACAGGCGGTTATGTATATTTAATTAATTTTTATGGTTGATGATTTTTTAAATTCTAGACAAAAAAGGAAATGACTAAATTGACCCGAACTAGTACCATTATTTTGACTTGAAAATCAAGTATGTGGAATATATCTTTGATATCATGCATAAGTTGATAAAAATATCTTTGGTAAAATTGAATATTAAAACGACAAATTGCTGTATTACTATATGTTTTTTGAATACAACTATTACACGTGTATTTAAAAAATATTTGATTGGTCATATAATTTAACAAATTATTTAAATTCTCAAATACCAAAAAAAGCTAGTATATTAGCCAAATTTTATTATTTGAAAACTTTTAAAAATGACATCAAACTTTTATATTTTATAATAACACCCATTATTTATAATTCTGGACTGAGTTTCAGTCCTAATTCGTTGTACAAAGTTTATACAGTTATATACATATTTTATATAATTTTCATTCGAACTTGTTATTCGAAGTGACTTTCAATTACAAGTATTAATAATATTTTTTCATAAACAAATCAATGATATTTTCCTTTTGTTTTCTTTTCAAATTCATATTAATTATATTCGTTGTCATGCGTTTTCACTGAACATGTTCACCATTAAAATGATTATACAAAATTACGGATATTTTTAATAGTTTTTAGAATCTAGGAATATAAATCATATTTCTTTAAAAAGTTGAATATTTCTCTCAAAATCTATGATCAAACACATGATGAAAGTAACTTCACCCAAAAATATCTTGTCAAAAGTATTTAAAAATCTATAGTCAACCGTTAGCTTAGTAATAGATGTAACATATATATGAATCATCTTATTTCTTAAGAAACGTGCAAAATCTATTATGGATTAGACGGTCAAATTAAATGGAGAAATACAAATTCCGAGGGTATTTCTGGAAATAAATGGCAAAAGTATACAATTTCGTGTTTTATTTCTCTTTTTCTTTTTGGAAGAAAGTGGGTCTTGGGGAACAAGTAAAAAGGAGGTTTCGTGGGGAGTAAGCTAAGTTGGTCAAAAGTCATTGAATCATGCATTTGCCATTATTGTAAGCCCTAATCTTAATTAATTATTTTTTTCTTAATTAAGCCTAATTAATTAGGTTTTTTAATTATTCGTTAGTTGCCAATAATAAGACAGAGTACAGGCAAGCACCCCTATAATTCTGACACGTCATTGCACCAGTCACCAATAGTTTTTTTTAATCATTTTTAAAATTAGGTAAATGATAAAACATTGATATTAATTATATGGAGGTGAGGAGTAGTAGATAATTGCATAATGTCTAGTTTTTCTTATAAGATTACTATTAATTATTTCTTCATTCTCCTTCTTTCTTAGAGTTCGATTTTATTATTATATGTGCCTTTTTTTTTTTTCTTTCTCTTATTCTATTATTTGTTGTTGTTATTGATATTTCTATTGTATTTTTTTTCTTAGTTATTTTATATTACTTTATTTGAGTTGTAGATCTATCGAAACAACCTATCTACATTATAAAATAGTAGTAAGAATGTGTACGCGCCATCTTTTTTTTAATGAGATTTGCTAAATATGTTAATATATGTAACGAATAAAATTAACATTAAGAATCAGAGTCAGGTGTCGATTTAATTAGATAGATTTTTAGGTTTTCATCACTAAACTTGTCACAAATTTGAAATTATCTAGGTTTAATATTTATAATTTTATTAAAATTTTAATAGTTTTCACATATACCTTTATGCTTTGAGTGGGAATGTTGATTTTCTATGAACCTAATACTTATATATTCTCTATATGCCACTAATAAGAATTGAATCATGGTTTTTTTTGGTATACAAACTAATCTTTTATAGAAATATAAAGTAGAGATAGACACATAAGATTCAATATAGTCCGATCTATATTTCTATATTTTGGAGCAATTCATGAGATCGATATATTCTTCGTTACTATTATATTTTACAATTTTAAAATAATTATATTAATATAATTTAAACTCCTCACATAATTAATTACATACTATAATTATAATGCCTTAATCTCAAGAAATAGTGATATTTGTACAAAGAAAAAAACAACTCAAGATTAATACAAACATATACAACAAATTAATTGAAAAATTCAACACTAGCTATTAGTTATATATGGATAGACAATTTTTTTTTAGAAATTGTTCACTTCAATGATATCCAATTGGAGCAGGGTAGTCCTTCAACTCATGCCCTTGACACTGTATATCCTGTGAAACAAAAAAAATTAAATTATTAAAAAACACAAATAGTTCTTTTAAATATACTTTAGAATTTAGGATAAAAATTCGAAATTAAAAGTAAAGAAATCTTACCGAAGCAAAGTGATTTAGGTCCCGATGATGTGCCTCATCGGCCCTAATAACAGTAACAACATCTTTTAGCGTTGCGTCAGCCGGCAAACGCCAATAATCAATAGCAATAGCCGGGGCGGGCGAGTTCTCAAAAAGCCCCTTTTCTATATCAATCAAAAACTCTGTATATGAATTTACTGCTTCTTCTTCTAAGTAACCAACAATTCGATGAGCCAATTTTGGGGACGCTAAATAGGCAAGGAAATAGGCATTGACGAATACGCCTTGAACTGCAAATACTAATGCACGTTCGTAATATTTAGGATTCGATAACTCGATAAAGGTCATGAGATGCATCCGTTCGTTCTCTGCTTCTTCAAGGAGGGCTTTGATCCAACCTCCACTGTGCTCGAATCGACGGAGGGATTTACAGTGGAGGAGCATACCACCTACCATACCTGGCACGGCTGCAACCGTTTCTAGTAACATGGCATGGCACATGTGACGTCTCTGAGAAATTAAATATAAATATAAATTAAATTTTTACATGTAGAGGGTTATAATAGGTAATGGTACCTTATGTTTAGAAGTAAGGTGAAATTAGTTCCTTAAATATACTTTCGAATAAGTTTGGTCTTTTAATTAAGTTCACTAAAATTGAGTGTGAGCAATTTTTGTTCTATCATTTAAAAAATAATAATTATTTATTAGATTTGATAGAAACTATGAGAGGGAAAAAAGTTTTTGAAGGAATTTATATTTAGAGGTCTAATTTCTACAATTTATGCTATTTTTATTTACGTTTTTTTAGAGTCCAGGGTAACTTCTAATTTTGTTTATTTATTTTTGATGTCTAATGTAATTTTTTATATTGCAATTGTTACAATTTTATGAGACTTTCTTAATAAATTTTTAGTTAAATTTTATCCCCTTTAATTTTGGTGATATGATTTTCTGTCAATTTTTTTAAAACTTTACGAGACTCTCTATAATGAGTTGGATGAACAATACATATAACCTCGACATTTTTGGGCGTTTAATTTTAATTTTTCAGTTTGTTAAATTTTTTAAATGAAAACTAAAGATGCTCTTTTTTTATTTATTATTAAAAAATATACCATTTTGTCATTTTCTCCAACTAGTGCGGTAAGCTCACGTTGTCTTCTTTTTCATTTTAATTAATTATTGGAATGATTACTTTAGTTTATTTTATTATTAAAAAATCTTGTTAATCAAAGTACAAGATTATTTAACTACAATTATTTTTTTACTAATAAGAGAGTCAAGATGTTGACCTGGAAGAAGAAGTAGGTGGGGTATTTTAAAGATTGGACTGTCCAATAAGCAAACTTGTCCATAAAATTTGTAGGCAAATGGTGCTTCTTCACATCAATCGAAATATCAGCCGAGTACGTCTCCCATGGCTGTCAAAACCAAAAAATAATAATTATGAGTTCAATATATAGTTGATATAAAATATTTCTACGCGATCAAGTTATCTAAAGGAAATTTAGTTATAGCCGTATAAGTAAGCCATAATTTAAATTCATACTCCCTCTGTCTCACTTTATAGTGAACAAGTATTATTGAACTGAGGGAGTATTAAAATATGTCATTCTTTTCGACTAAAAAGGAAAATGAATCATATAAAATGGAACAAAGGGAATATATTATTTGCGTACGTACCCTAAAGCTGTTCCATTTCCATGGTGTACCATCTTCCTTGGAGATTTTGGGAGGATCCACCCCCCAATAGCTAACAATTTTCTTAGCCTTGACGCCATTGTCGTTTGTCGAATCAGCCACCGTGTGTGGTGGTTGATGTGTTTTTTGTTCTTCTTTTGTTTTACTAGAAGTATTCATATTACTCCAATGACGAATTTGTACTATGCTTCCACGGGGTGAAAACTCGCCCCGTAGTTGCCTCATAAGCAAGCCAGACAAATTCACTGCTGCACTACGATTCATATTGAGATTGAGATGATTGAAATTAAAGAAAATAAGAAATGTTGATGATGTTTTTTATGGTGAAAATTTGTTGGTTTATATACAGTACTTTTTAAGTTGAAAAAGGTGGAGGAATATGATGTAATAGATGGAAGTGTATGAGAAAGTTCTTTAGAATTGACTTTTCCATAGTATTGGGAGAGTGATGCTTCTTGGTGGTGGCCAATTTTTGTTTCACTTTGACTTTTAGTTATGGAAATTTTCATAATTTCTTGGAGGAGCTAATATGTGAGGATACCAAGCAAGAAATATATTTGGCAAATTTTCACTTTTATCGTCAGTTTGAATTGAATTTTAATTTTTGATTTAAAGTTAGAAATTCTAATTTATGATTCTTGACTTATTTATTATCATTTTAGCTTAAAATCAAACTTTTTATTTATTTATCCACCATTCCGAAAATGTTTAAAAATTATATTGACTCGAAAAAACTTATAATAAATCAATCCAAATAGGCTCTTAGTTAGTTAATTACCAGTAAATTCTATTTTAGTCTTTATAATATTTCGCAAAGCATTTGTAACTTTCAATAAAAGAGATCAAAATCACATATTATAATTAATTAAAGGTTAATGTTTAGTCATATAACATAAAAATGAAAATTAGAATTTAACAATAATTGAGGGTACGAAAAACACTATTATTCCAATATATTATGGTTAAATTGTAAACGATTTTTCTTTAAATAAGCAGTTCTTGTTTGCCATCTTTTGTTTTTTTTTTATTGTCAATTTTGAATAAGTGGTTTGACTTGAATCAGCTTAGCACAATGACTCGTTAAATATATTTATTTAAGCTAAAATAAAGTTCCTTATTTTAAATCTAGAATGCTGCTTGACACGATAGAAAAGCTTTTTGAACAATCATGTTTTGACCACAAAAGGCTAAATATATTTAACAATAATTTTTGACAATCAAATCTCAACTTCAAACTATTCAAAATCAACTTCTCTTTTTTTTTTCCACTCGGTTCGGAGTTCATATTAAAGCCTTGATTAAATACAGATTATACACTTGAAAACTACAAGATTCTTCAAATATATAGATTATATACTCTTTCTGTCCCTTTTAACTTGTCCAATTTTGACTTTCTACTTGTCATTTTTGATAAATCAAGAAAAAATAATATTTTTTACCAGTTATACCCTCAATTTATTTAGAGAGTTAATATTTTCGAAAAAGGTAGAATGTTGGAATGTATGCGTCCACTATACGTCAACGGACCAGGTCCCTTGACTCAGCAAAAACAGTAACTGAAATAAATGCAGAAAATAAATAGCTCAAAGTAAATCAGGCACAAGGATTTTACGTGGAAACCCCCTTGCTCAAGGGCGGTTAAAACCACGACCTGTACTCACATGATTTCAACCCAAACTCCATTTCACTCAAACGGAGCAACGATTCAGATTACAAACTCTTGCAACCTAGAAATTTAAATCTAAATCCCTTCCCCCTCAATGTAGCAACTCTACTACAAAGAAAGAACTAAGCAATAACTCTATTGCCACTAAACCACCTAACTCTAGATGATTTAGACTTCAACTAAGCAACAACTCTGTTGCCCACTAAACCACCTAACTCTAGATGATTTAGACTTCAACTAAGCAACAACTCTGTTGCCCACTAAACCAATTAACTCTAACTGATTTAGACTTTATTGATTGAAACGAACAATGATCTAAATCCTTTATAACACGGGAATAGATCTACAATGATAAGCACTGAAATATAAACCTAAGACAACTAAGACGATGACAGCTCTATCAGGTCCCTTGTTGTTCTTGAGGAAGATATTTCTGGAGAATGGCTTTTGCTATGTTCTTGAGCTTTTTCGGAATTGCCAAAACTAAGTTTGTGTCTTGTGAGAAGAGACTATATCAAATGGACACAAACTCTTGGGACTACACCATTGGCTGAGAGCCTGCTATTCTAAAAAGTTGTGCACCAACCATGTCAGATGTGACAGCTTTTAGACATCTGTCTTTTGACTTTTTCACGTACGTAATCTTTCCGGGACCAGGTCCCTTGCAGTGAGTTCTTGAAAAGACTAGCTAACTCTTTCTCTCTTTTTGAATGAATAATGTTGTTTGTTTATTGTTGTATAAATCAATCACCAACAACAATTTTGACCACTGAACAACAACCTCATCCGCCCTTCCTATTGGTAAAGTACACTGCACTTTTCACCAACCAACCTAACGAGACAGCTTTACAGTTGTGCACCATTTTGAATATAGACGAGAGCAACCTGCCAGGAATCGGGTCCCTGCATTTGTGAGGATCATCAAAACACCTAGAATATATCATAGAACATCTTTAGTGAGTAAATTGATTTTGGAATTCTATCAATTAATAGAAGTAAAATGGTAAACTCACTATGTCAATTATTATTTTCTTAATAGATGTGCCCAGTCAAAATTGGACAAGTAAATAGGGACGGAGAAAGTAAGTAAAAACTTACTCACATCAAATGTTTATTTTTTTGTAATATTATTCAATTCTAAAAAATATTTAATAAATTAGTAGAGATAACTTAATATTTTTCTGTCTCAGTGATATAGTTTGACTAGATATGAAATTCAAGAAATATGAAAAGACGGTGCAATATTTCAAAACTACACATATTAATAAATAAATTTTTAAATAAAAGAGTACATCTTAACAAACTTTTTGCCAAATGTATAGGACCCACTGTGACTAAAATATTAATAGTATCATTAAATATTTATCAATAATAAATTTATGTGTCATTTTTTTTAAAGCGATTATAAAAGAAAAATATGAGATATATGTTGTATTTTTTTTTTTTTCATAATAGACATAAAATGCAGTAAAACCACATATTTATTTTGGAGTGGAGAGACTCTTCGGGAGAAACTAAATAATTAAACACACTTCACTACCATATATATTATTTTTAGGAGAAATTACATAATTAGACATACTTCACTAATATATATATTATACCTATACTTTTAAAATATTACGTATCTTACCACTAATTAAAAAATTATTACCATATATTAAGAAATATGCACTTAGATATACATGTATTTTTGCTACCATATGCACTAAAATATGGAAAGAAGCGATCAACATAGGGTGGGAGCCGAGTGAGATTTTGTTATGTATCCTAGATATATGTGAATTACACTAGATACACACTAGATACATGTATCTATATGTATCTAGCGGTGATTCGCATGTATCTGAGATACCAGGTACATAGGAGAATGGCAATCGAGATTGATTATGTATCCCAAATATATATGAATCCACTTGGATACAATGTATCTAAAGCAAATTTGACTCACGTATCCTGAGGTATATGTATGTGGATGTATTTGAACACACCACAGTCTGATAAAATGTGTAATAGTGCAAACTAGAATGTATCTAAGTATTTAGTTTCCAAATAATTTGATGGGGTATTTGATTTTGGACCATAGAGTTTAATTTTGACACGGAAGAGGATATATTCTAAGGTGATATTCACACGTATATGTTGGGCCTTGCATAGTCCAAAAAATCCTTTGGAGGCACGTCAAGTTTTGAGAGAAAAAATTAATGGGAACTTACATAAATATACTATATTAAAAAAATATTTATCATTTATAGCAATAATTTTTTTTTTCACTTGATCATTTTTAATACATTTATAATATAGTTTTAATACATATTACAAAAAACTATTTATTATTCACATATAATACAAGTTTTATTGATAGATAATACATTTATCATACATTTTAATACACTTATAATATAATGTGTCAATTTCTTACCAAACAAGCATAATATATTTTTAAAAATAATTATAATACATATATATTACATACATAATTCACTTTTAATATATATTACAGATTTAACATAGTATTGCTATATATTGCAATAAATGGTAATAAATAAAAAATAGAATTAATAATTATTTATTAAAAGGTACCCATCCAAATAAATCATAAATAGTCTTGTTCCTGTCTTCATAATTATAAGAAAAATTACAAATAATTATTTTTCAATTATTCTAATTTCTTATCTAACGCGTATTTTTGAAGTGCAAGTATCATGTGACTTTTCTTTGCTTGGAAAATTCGTTGTTGTTTGAACCATTATTTGATTGAATTCAAAAAAATAAATAAATTGAAATTTAGTAGTTGTGTGTGGACATAAATATTGGTTAAAAATAAAGTTATCAGAAAGTTCTAAACATTTGAGTGAATGAAGAAAAAAGAAAAGGACTAAACCAATATTTGCATATATACTGAAATTCAATATTATAGATGTTGAAATAAGATTTGTTTTATTTAACAAGGGTATCGGAGTAAAAAATTTAACTAAGGATATATCTTAATCACGAATTTCACATTTTTTAAATGCAGTCAACTATATATTATTATTTGTATTTCGAAATCATGAAATTATTAGTTGAAAATAGGGATGACAATGGGGAGGGGTGAGTTTAAGGCTATGCGGGGTGGATTGAAGTGGATTTTTCTAAAACTAATGCGGGGCGAGGGGGGGTTGCGGGTATATGTGATTTTATGCGGGTTCAAACTTAATTTTAACTTTTTACATGTTATAACAGTGATATAACATTATTTATTAAGATAATTTTTTTAAAGCTACTAAAATATTCAAGATAGTAAATGAAAATAGTTCAATAAAAAATAATATAATTTCTTACATGTTTCCCAATTGACCTCTTAAAAATAAAATTTTCTAGTCATTATCTATTAAATTGATACAACTTACTGAAAAAATGAATTTATTTTTATGAATTTTATTTTTAGTATCAAATTTAACTAGAAAAAGAAAATATTATAAAAATTATGCGAGACAGATCTATGCGGGGCGGATCTGCGCGAGCGGGTTGAAAATGAAGAAAGTTGTTATGCTGGACGGATTAAAAATTTTGAGGGTTAAGCTCAACCCAGCCCACCCCGCTCCATTGCCATCCATAATCTCGTATTAAGAGATTAATTTGGTTAATGTGAGGTATTAATAAGCATCTCTTAAATCAGGAATCTAGCTTAATTTTACTTAATTGCTTTGTTAAGGCAAAACTTGAATTCTTTCGTTTTTTCTAATAAAAATAAATGATTTTGCTTAGGTCGTTCATAATGAGTAGGTATAAGGTGGAGAAAATGATATTATATATAATTTTTTATAACTCATATAATCATAATGACGTATTCTCCTCATTATCTCTTACTAATTGTTCCACTAATCTTCAAATGACGATCCACATTCTTGACATTTATTTGTAAAAGAAATCTTAAGTACACTTATATAAAGAATATTTTTCTTTATTGTGTTGTAAAAAAAGAAGATGAAAAAGATGAGAACTAAGTGAGAAGTATTTTATTGAAATAAGGAAAAATTTTCTAAGTATCCAACTTATTCCTTATACAAAAGAAAGTTATATATATATGTGTTTAAGGAAAATATTTTTTTGGTGAAGTACTTTTGGACTCTTCAACTAATTCAAAGTTGTTTGAGTTATATGACGTTGTTGGGTATCCTGGAAGGAATAAGTCAAGAGTTATACTATTGAATCGATGTAGATATATATTATACCGCAGTGGGCTTGAATCTCCTTAAAGAAAGCGAGATATCCGCGCCTCAACTAAAATTTATTTATTCATTTTTGTTCATTTTATTTTTAACTATAATTTATGACAATTTGTTGTATATACATCAATATGATAATCACGACATATTTGACACATTTCAATATAAGTGGCTTCGATGCAGGAAAATATGCGGAAAATCAGATTTATATAATTTGAAAATGTAAAGAGTAGGTGCATAGATGCCCTAATGTTGAGGTGTGAGAGGTTTATTATGGCTGATTTAAGGAAATATAGAGATAGACCAAAAAAATATTGGAGGAAGATGTGATTAGAAATTTCATGACCAGCTGCAGCTTATTGAAAACATGACCTTAGATAGAAAATTATATATGGATTAGAGGACGAGAAATATAATAGAATGTTAATGGGGTGTTGTGTAACTTATCCTTTCATAATAGTGCTGATAGTAGTACTCTTGTTATTCCATTTCCGTTACTATTTATTATTTTTTGTACCCCAATTACTGTCTATTTTGTTGAAGTAATTGTTCCTTTTAAGTAAGTTTTGTCATGCTTTTCTAGTATTTTACTATGATTTATTATTATTTTATTTTTTTGTCGAAATGCGTTCTGATATGATTTTTCTTGAGTTAGTGATCTATCGAAAATAGCCTCTCTACTTTTGAGATAGGTGTAAGATATGCATAGTCCACTATTCTCCTTAGACCTTATTTATGAGACTGTACTGAATATGTTATTGTTATTATAAATAATATGGGAGGTAGGGGTGTGAGGTAGTGAGGATGGGGACTATATGAAAGGGGTGAAGATAATGTGTGTTGAAGAATAAAGAGAACATAATCAATATGGAATATCATTTGACAAACTCATTTTTTCTACTTACATCAGTGAAGTCTTTTTTTCTCAATTTTTTAGAAAATTATTTTTCTAGAGAACTTGCCAAAAAAAATTATCAGCTGCGACATGAAAAAATGGAAAATATTTTCTTCTATACAGAATACACTCTAGATGTATTTTATTTTTCAATATAAGTCGAAGGAATTTATGATTGTTGAGACTTTTCAGATTATTGAGACATGACTATCAAATTTCAAGAAAATCAAAATATAAAGTATAAAAAAATAGAAGATGAATGAAAAAATGTGGAGTGAATAATCCATATTTATTGTTGAAGAAAGAGATATAGCTTCACGTGAGGAAGAAAGAGATATAAATTAATGTAATGAGTTGATAAAAAAAATTGTAGTTCGCCCATTTGTAGGTGAACTACCTTCAAAGTTTGTATAATATTATTTTGGATAAATTTGGAGTTAACAAAGATAATAGTGTGAATAGATGGTAGTTATAATTCGACCATAAATGGGCGAACTGTCTGTTTTGGTGTGTATTTTTAGAGAGTGCCCCTTTTGGTGTTTAGAGTTCAAAAAATATCCGTTTTGGTGTCGTACTCATTCATAGGTTTTGATTTTGCTTGTCGTTGTTTCTTTACCGTTTCTGCCGTTCATCTTTCGAATATTTTAGTATAGAATTTGATAAAATGAAAAATGTCGTACTCTTGTTACTCCTTTTTTTGTGTTTATTTGATCGAATTATCACCAAAGGTTTATCGGAAATTGTAACATCTCGCTAAGTGAAAGAACTAGAATTAGAAAGAGTCATTTTTGGAAAGAATGAAAAATCTGGAAAATTGGTTAAGTTATGTTAAGTATGAGTTTTTGGTCAACTTCAAACGATCATAACTCCTAGATCAGGATGATTTAGGTGTGCTACAAGATACCATAGGAAAGATCTTTGAATTATCTTTCCAACGCCGCCGACTTTGTGCGATTTCGAGTTTGTATGAGAGAGATATGCCCATTTGAAGTTGGGCTGTCTAGATAAGAAAAGTCAAAATCGGATTTTAGAGGGGTATTGTGGTCTTTTCACTACCCAATTTATTAAATTCGTTTTTGATAATTAAGTTGGGGTCTCTATGATGGGATTCAGTTTACACTATTGAAAATTGAGTTAGGGTTTTGAGAGAAGAGAAAAAAGAGGAGAAAAGAGAAGAAGAAGCAAGAAATTGCCAAGTTCTTGAAGGATTGCTTGTGGATTTCGTCAAGGGGTGATCCCTACGAGGTATGTGAGACTTTCATAGCGTTGGGTTCGTTCACCCACGCGCCAAACATGTTTAGTTCAGCGTGAATTCATCCTAAAAAGGTTGAAGTTTGATGTTCTTGATATATGTTCTTGAAATTGGCTTTAGTTCTTGATAGTTGATGGGATTGTTGAGTTCTTGATCGAATCACGCCGATTTTGAGTAATGTTTGATTTGATTCTTATGTTCATGAACTGGATATTTAAATTTAAAGAGAATTTGAGATAAGTAGTCGGGTTTAGGCGAATTGGGGTTGGAAAACGAAAAAGAGTATATCGGGCAAATCTGGGTACCAAGTCCGCATCGCGGACCTGTTCCTCAGAATTGGGGAATTCTTCTTTGCGTGCGGAGCGGTCACGGACCGTTCTGCCTCAAAATTTATTTCGCGACCAAATAATCAAATGCATCTCCGCGTCGCGGACTTGCTTCCAGACAATGATTTCTTGATCGTTTCTCATGTTTAACTATCTAAAAGCACTCCTAAACATCATGAGATCTTTCCTATCACAAATTACGATCCTTGAATCCATAAATTCAAATTCAAGAAAAGTTAAGAGCCAAGTCTAGAGAGTTCTTAGAGTCATTTCAAAAGTCTTTTGCAAACGTTTAACTTTGTTTTAAGACTTGAGTTTTGAGTTGACTAAAGAGTAAAGATCAAAGTTCTTTTCTTCAAAAGAGTATATCGGGACTATGTATTCCCAAAAGAGTAAATGTTTTCACATTTAAACAAGAGAGAAAACACCGATTTTCAAGAGATCCTTTGAGCTAGTTTTTGAGTAATTATCTCAAACCACATAAAGAGTTTTGTTTTTAAACATATGAGCTGAGTATATTTTGGGAGTAGTATTGAGCACCGATATGGGGACGAGTTCACAATAACTCAAGTCTCCATAAACCATGTAGACAACGGGGGTAGAAAGGGTCATACTTTTTAGATGATTCCTTAGTGTTTTTTAGCATAGACTAGTGGATCCACTTAGTTGAGGCGTTCTATATCATGGTAAGTTATAGGACAGTTCTGGCAGCGTGGGCGAGACGTTGTATCATCACATTAGCTTATAGTGATGGTTGTCGATTAGAGAAACTCCCACATAATTATATTACTTTACTATATGAGTAACTTGAGTTGTTGTCCCTGTTTAAATGCTTTATATAAACTGCACCTTTACTGTTGTTTTATTTTGCATTTGAGTTGAGTATCCATGAGTTGAGTAAAGCTAAGGTAAGTGTTCTTTTCAGATTCATTTCGAGCGTATATCGTGTTTAATTTTCCCCTCGCATGCTCGTACATTCAATGTACTGATGCTATTTGGCGTGCATCATTTTAAAATGCAGATACAGGTAACCAGGATCAGCATCCAGCGCCTCGTTGATCCAGTTGAGCACTCAGAGTCAGTTGGTGAGCCTCCTTGCTTTCGGAGGACCCCTTTTTACTGCTTTATAGTTATTTCATTAGGATGTCGTGGCTCTTGTCCCGACGTCCAACTCAGTTGTTAGAGTCTTCATAGACAGTTAGTTAGTTCATTTGTCTTTACATTGTCACTTTCTTATGTTAAGACTTGAGTTGCCATTTTGGCTAAGTTGAATGTTTATCTTTAAACGTTCTAAGTTATCTTTTAAACAATTGAGTAATGATGCATTGAATCCTTGTATTAATGCTTTGAGTCTTCCGCTGAGTAGTAAGCCAGGCCAAGGGTTCGCTTGGGGTAAGCAATGGTTCTCGAGTGCCAGCCACCTCCGGGGTGTAGGTAGGCTCGGGGTGTGACAAAAATAACCTTTCTACATCCAATGTGTTGGGCATACGCGGACAAACACAAAAATATATATGGTCAAAATAATATAAATAAAATGAGAAAATAACGACACAAAGAATTTTACGTGGAAACCCTTTTAAATAAGGAAAAAAAATCACGGGCCAAGAGGAGCAACTGATATCACTATAGTAAGGAATTTTACACTGTGTAGTCACGAATACAATACTCAAAGTGACTACTACACACTCAAAAGGAATAACACTCTTTTGATTTCCACCTTACTAAAATATCACTCACACTCTATTTTTCTTCACAAACTATTTTTCTTGTATAGTCTATGGAATACCTCACTTTGCTCTCAAATATTTGTTCTCTCTATCTTGGTGTGTTCTATATATGAGCTAATGAGCTCTTTTTATAGAAGAAATTTGCAACTGCAAATTTCAACACCATCCACAATATATCAAAGTTGTGCCACCGAATTTTTTTAATTGTTCTGTTTCTCAACATTTGTTGCCACTGCAATTTTGCCAACCTTGCCAACCATTGATAATTGCATGCAAAAATTGTTGAAGTCAATAATGGGGCTAGACCCCACAAATCTCCCCCTCCAGTCCCATTCACCAGAAGGAGGTATCTTCATTTTCTTTAGAGAGAGCTCATACCGACAAGTTTTTTAGATAACTCTAACTTGTCTTTCAGTATTGTCTGGGTCAACATAACTGCAGGATTTTCACTTGTGTGGATCTTTTTGACGTGAAATGATTCACTCTCCACTTCCTCACGAATCCAATGATATCTGACATCGATGTGTTTTGTTCTTGCATGGTACATGGATTTCTTACTCAAGTTTATTGCACTTTGACTGTCACAATAGACAACATACTCCATCTATTGCAATCCAAGTTCTTGAAGAAATCGCTTTAGCCATATCATCTCCTTGCCGACTTCAGTAGCCGCAATATACTCAGCTTCAGTTGTAGATAGTGCAACACATTTCTGCAACTTTGACTGCCATGATATAGCTCCCCCTAAAAAAGTAAACAAATATCCAGTAGTGGATTTTCTGTTATTAAGGTCACCTGCCATATCAGCATCTGTATAGCCCTTCAAGATTGGATCTGATGCTCCAAAACACAAGCATTTATCTGAGCTTCCTCTAAGATACCTGAGTATCCACATCACAGTTTCCCAATGCTCTTTTCCCGGATTGTCGAGAAATTTGCTGACAACACCAACTGCGTGAGCAATATCAGGTCTTGTGCATACCATTGCATACATTAGACTTCCGACGACAGAGGAATATAGAACTTTGGACATGCTCTCTTTTTCCTCCCTAGTTGTAGGACACATCTTCTTGCTCAACTTCATATGACCAACCAGAGGTGTGCTAACATGCTTAGCATTCTTCATATTGAATCGCTTTAGTACACGTTCAATGTACTTCTTCTGTGACAAATAAATCTTCCTTTCATCTCTGAGACAAGTAATTCTCATGCCCAAAATTTGCTTGGCATGACCCAAGTCTTTTATAGCAAGAAAACTTACGCAACTCTTTCTTCAACTCGTCAATCTTGAAAGTATTCTTGCCCACAATCAACATATCATCCACATACAACAAGAGGATGATAAAATCATCGTCAGAAAATTTATGTACAAATACACAATGATCTGAAGAAGTCTTCTTATAGCCTTGCACCCCAATAACAGATTCAAACTTCTTGTACCACTGTCTAGGAGCTTGCTTTAGGCCATAGAGACTCTTTCTGAGTTTGCACACAAAACTTTCTTTACCTTCTTCTTTGAAACCCTAAGGTTGTTCCTTATAAATCTCTTCTTCTAGGTCACCGTGAAGGAAAGTCGTCTTCACATCCATCTGCTCAATTTCTAAATTAAGACTAGCACCAAAACCTAGAACCGTACGAATGGAGGTCATTTTCACGACAGGAGAAAATATTTCATCAAATTCAATACCCTTCCTTTGACCAAATCCCTTAACAACCAATCTAGCTTTGTACCTGGGCTTTAAGTTGTGTTCTTCAACTTTAACTTTGAACACCCACTTGTTCTTCAAAGCTCTCATGCCCTTGGACAATTTTACCAACTCATAAGTGTGGTTCTCATGCAGAGACTTCATCTCATCTTGCATGGCTTCAATCCATTGATCATTGTGCTCATCTTCCATGTCCTCCTCATAACATTTAGGTTTTCCCCCGTCAGTGAGTAACACACTCATTGGGTGAATAATGAGATGAAGGAGCCCGCTGTCTTGTGGACCTCCTAAGCAGAATATTTGATTCGTCCACAACTTAATGAGCAGGAGGATTATCAATAACAATATCATTGTTATTATCAACATCAACATATTGATTAGATACATGATTATGTGTGTCACCATGATCATCAAACCCAACAACATCATGCATACATGTGTGAGGAACTTCATCTAGATGAACTATGTCATCAAAATTTGAAGATTATAGCTTCTCCGCTTTGTCAATATCTTCAATTGTTTGATTCTCCATGAAAATAATATCACGGCTTCTCACGAGTTTCTTCTCAATTGGATCATATAGCATGTAACCAAATTCATCAAGGCCATATCCAATGAAGATGCACTGCCTTGTCATGGCATCTAACTTTGACCTCTCATCTTTCGGCACATGTACAAAAGCTTTGCAACCAAATACTCTCAAATGGTCATAGGAAACATCCTTTCTATACCAAAAACTATTTGGAACATCACTTTGCAAAGCAATAGTAGCAGATAGATTAATAACATGTGCAGCGGTCAATAAAGCCTCACCCCAAAATGAGTTCGGCAACTTTGCTTCAGAAAACAAAAAATTAACTCTTTCCATCAAGGTCCTGTTCATCCTCTCAGCCAAACCATTAAGCTGAGGAGTCTTGGAAGAAGTCTTCTGGTGTCTAATACCTTGATGCTTGCAGTATTCGTCAAATGGTCCACAATATTCACCACCATTATCAGTACAAATATATTTCAGTTTTTTTCCAGTTTCTCTTTTAACTGAAGCTTAAAACTGCTTGAAGACACCTTACACTTGATCTTTAGTCTTCAATACATAGACCCAAAGTTTTCTCGAGCAGTCATCAATAAAAGTGACAAAGTAGAGTGCACCATCCAATGTCCTTGTCTTCATTGGACCGCATTAATCAGAGTGCACCAATTCAAGCAACTCTGTCTTTCTCGAATGAGGGTTAGACTTAAAAGAAACTCTATTTTGTTTACCAGCCAAGCAATGCTCACACTTTTCTAATTTAGCACTTTGAAAATCTGACAATAATTTCTTCTTGGCTAGAACATTAAGTCCTTTCTCGCTGATGTGGCTAAGCCTCTTGTGCCATAACGTTGAAGAGTTATCGCTCTCAACCACATTCTTCATATCAACACAAGCAGAACCACAGTCCAGTATAGACCACGACGTTTGTTACCACGAGCCACAACCAAGGTACCCTTAATGAGCTTCCATTTTCCATCACCGTTGGTACTAACATATCCTTCATCATCCAAAACACCAACATAAATCAGGTGCAGACAAACATTAGGAGCATGTTTCACATTGTTCAAAACTAGTTTAGTTCCAACACTAGTTTCCAAACAAATTGTACCAATACCAACCACTCTGGAAACAGTCTCATTACCCATACTCAAGGTTTCAAAATCACCAGGAGTATAGGAAGAGAAAAAATCCTTCATTGATGTCACTTGAGATGCGGCACCAGTGTCCACAACCCAGCTTGACTCATCACAAGAAATATTTATCATATCCGCATCAAGGACGGTAACAAGATCTTTGGTGGTAACGGTGGCTAGGCAATTTTCATTTCCATCTTCTTTAGTTTCCTCTTTGTTTTTGTTCTCCCTCTTCAATTTCCTGCAGAACTTCTTTGTGTGCCCTTTCATGCCACAATGATAACACTCAATATCCTTAAGTCTGCCTCTGGATTTGCTCCTATTTTTTTCTCTATTCTGAGAACCACGAGTTTTGTTTCTCCCCCTAGAGCCAGTTATCAGGACATCCGACGAAGAAGAACCTTGAGTTTTTCTTCTCATCTCTTCGTTCAAGACACTACTCTTGGAGGAATCCATAGAGATCACACCATCCAGAGCAGAATTTGACAATGAAGTTCTAAATATTTCCTAAGAGTCTGGTAGGGAACCAAGTAGAAACAAGCCTTGAATTTCTTCATCAAATCCCATAACATATAATTGGTTCATGATCCCCTGAAAATTATTCAGATGATCTGTCATCGGAGAACCATCATGATACTTTAAACTCCACATCTGCTTTATTAAGAACATTTTGTTGTTGCCAGTCTTCCGAGCATACAAACTTTCAAGATGCTCCCATAGGGTTCGAGCATGTGTCTCCCCAGAAATATGGTTCAACACATTATCATCAACCCATTGCCTAATGAATCCACAAACCTGTCTGTGCAACAGATTCCACTCTTCATCTGTTTTATTATCAGGCTTTACAGTGGTAAAGACTGGTTGATAAAAATTCTTGACATAAAACAGATCTTCCATTTTCCCCTTCCAAATGGTATAATTAACACCATTCAAAGTAACAATGCTACTTGTGTTGGCTTCCATTGTTTATCCCCCAAAAATATAGTTATTGCAAACCAAAGTAAATCTTTTCTGATGTGGAAGTTCAGACTGTTCTGCAACCACAGAGCATACTCAGATAAAACCTTTGCTCTGATACCAGTTTGTTGGGAAAATGCGGACAAACACAAAAATATATATGGTCAAAATAATATAAATAAAATGGAAAAATAATGACACCAAGAATTTTACGTGGAAATCCTTTTAAATAAGGGAAAAAAAACCACGGTTCAAGAAGAGCAACTGATATCACTATAGTAAAGAATTTTACACTGTGTAGTCACGAATACAATACTCAAAGTGACTACTACACACTCAAAATGAATAATACTCTTTTGATTTCCACCTTACTAAAATATCGTTCACACTCTATTTTTCTTGTATAGTCTGTGAAATACCTCACTTTGCTCTCAAATATTTTTTCTCTCTATCTTGGTGTGTTCTATATATGAGCTAATGAGCTCCTTTTATAGAACAACATCATCCACAATATGTCAAAGATGTGCCACCGAAAGTTTTTAATTGTTGTGTTTCTCAACATTTGCTGCCACTGCAAATTTGCCAACCATGCCAACCATTGACAATTGCATGCAGCAATTGTTGAAGTCAATAATGGGGCTGGACCCCACACAATGTAAGGTAAGATCAATGTACATTCTATCTTTCCAGACCTCGACTTGGTGGGATTATACCTGATATGTTATTATTGTTGATTTGATGGAACTATCCAACCAATTAGAAATATTGAGATACACCAACACAAAAGATTCTCAAAGCCCATGGGAATGACCCTTTGAATCTATCACTTGCCAACTTGGGAGATTCATCTAATACTTCCAATGAATTGAAAGCTCCATTTTTAGTTTGATTAAAAAATTTCCATAGACTTTTTATACTTCAAACGTCACAAGAAAATGGCCTATGCAAATCCAATTTGCTTACTTTTTTGGCTCTAAATTTGTTGACAATCATTGCTTTTATAGTAGTACAAAGATTCTAACTTTATTGGTTTTATAAATGGTTTCTTTTGTCCAAATGTAGTACAATTAGGAGATCTGTTATCAGTTCACTAACACATGGCTTGTATTTTACACTTTGTTTGGATGGTTATTACATATTGTTTCATAATGTATTGTATTGTATTGTATTGTATTGTGTTGTATTGTTTTAATGAATATATTATTTCGATAGATTTTATCATTCTCCATTGTTACATAATGTCACATAAACCAACCAGAGAAGTCAAATTGTATGAAGTAGAGCTACTATGAAAATGAAGGATAAAAGATGAAATATAATTATTAAATAATTTATTTTCTTTAATCAAAACGTGGCAAGGCCAAACAGATATGACACCATATGACACAATAGAATTTAAGTAACAATCAAAACAAACATTGTATTTAAACTAACAATACAATACAACCGGTAAAAACCATCCAAACAAGGTGTTAGTCCTGAATTTGATAATGAAAAATGTCGTACTCTATATATGTTACTCTTTTTTGTTTTTATTTGATGGAACTATCGTTGAGGGTCCTATCAGAAACACCCTTTCTACCTCCAAGGTAGAGGTAAAATCTGCTTACACTCTATCTTCGCCCGACCCCTACTTGGTGGGATTACACGGAGTATGTTATTATTGTTGTTCTGTTTGATGGAACACTCCAACCAATTAGAAATATGGAGCTACTCCAAGACAAAAGATTCCCAAAGCCATGAAAGTGACCCTTTGAATCTTTCACTGCCTACTTGGAGATTCATCTTATACTTCCAATGAATTGAAAACTCCATTTCTAGTTAGACTTCAAAAATTTCCATAGACTTTTTGTACTTCATAACATCACAAGAAAATGTCATCTCCAATCACAATTTGCTTACTTTGTTGCCTCAAATAATTTGTTTTTTTTTTCTCAAGTAGGACTACAAAGATTCTAATTTTGTTGCTTATAAATAGTTTGTTTTGTTCAAATGTAGTGTAATTAATTAGGAGATCTACTATCAGTTCAGTCACATATGGCTTCCTGTCCACCTTTTCAATTTTCATCAAAATATTATAGTGTTTCTGGAAATGATTGTGTGAGGCAGAGCAGCTTTTTTGGAGGAAAACCTGTTCTTAATCAGGGGGTTGGCTACTCTGTCATTCTTGGTTTTGGAGCTTTTTTTGCTATCTTCACTTCTTTCCTGGTATTTCTACTTTTATCTTTCTTGTGCCATTTTTTCATACTTTTCTCACTGATATAAGTTAAATCCTTCTTATATAATCCTCTTTTCTATTTATGTAGCATAGTTTCGCTGGAATGAATGAAGACTTTTGAAACTTGTGGTGTTAAACATGTTATACATTTGTGTAGCGATAAAAAACTTGTCAATAATGGTAAAATGAGAAGTTTAAGTTGAATTGTTTGAAAGATGTTATTCTTTTCGGAACCAAATAAAGGAGGAGGAGGAAATGTTGTCATATAGATTGAGACGGAGGAAGTATCTTTTAGGTGAGGGGAGAGGAAGAGGCATTCTTGTCTTTGGAGCAACCTTTTCCAATTTCCCTTCTTTTACAAACCTTTTTTTGTAATTCTATAAGGTTTGGCTGGAAAAAAGATATGTCGGTTCGCGTCATACATCAGAATGGTTCAACACAGCTGGTAGAAATGTGAAAACAGGACTTATTGCAAGTGTAATTGTATCTCAGGTACCAATGTTTTGTTGTTGCCTAATGCCAATCTAGCCAAGAATTGAAACTTTTGTGTTACTCTAAGTTACAATCAACTTAATGTAATCTCTTTTGCAGTGGACTTGGGCAGCTACAATCTTGCAAAGTTCTAATGTAGCTTAGGAATATGGAATTAGTGGACCCTTTTGGTATGCAAGTGGAGCTACTATTCAGGTGCGTCTAAAATCATCCTTCGATATTCTTGACCTGAGGAAGATAAATTTTTCGAGTTGTTTCTAACAGGTCCTCCTTTTTGGTGTGATCGCGATAGAGATCAAAAGAAAAGCCCCTTATGCTCATACTGTCTGTGAAATCGTAAAAGCAAGGTTTGTCATGAACTATACTAAAGATGAAGATGATTCTGCTGTATCCATATAGTCTGTTGAGTATTATTTACTATTTCCAGATGGGGAACTGCTGCTCATCTGGTTTTTCTGGGGTTTTGCTTCTTGACAAACATTATAGTAACAGCCATGTTGCTTCTTGGTGGCTCTGCTGTCGTCAATGCACTCACTGGTGTTAACATATATGCTGCAAGTTTTCTTATCCCTCTCGGTGTTGTAGTTTACACCTTGGCTGGAGGGCTAAAAGCTACTTTCTTGGCTAGCTATATACATTCTGTCATAGGTATCTAATTTAAGCTCTTTATATCAGCTTAACTCTTTTTCACGCGCTCATCTAAGAGAATTTTCTGGTAATTGATTTCAGTACACGTGGTTTTAGTCATCTTTGTGTACCTAGTATACGCTGCAAGCAGTGAACTTGGCAGCCCAAGCATCGTTTACAGACGTTTATTAGAAGTAGCAAGCAAGTCAAGAAGCTGTCAAGAGCCAATCTCTCATGTAGGACAATCTTGTGGCCCTGCTACTGGGAATTTCAAGGGGTCTTATGTTACTATGTTGAGTTCAGGTGGTCTCGTGTTTGGTATCATCAACATCGTTGGCAATTTTGGCACAGTTTTCGTTGACAATGTAAGTTTTTTCTTTCCGTATGACATAGCAAGAAACTAGCTTATGGTAAGTTTCTGCAGCAATCCTGATAACAGAAGTATCGAAATTGCAGGGATATTGGGTAAGTGCAATTGCTGCAAGACCATCATCAACACATAAGGGCTATTTGTTGGGTGGTTTAGTTTGGTTTGCTGTGCCATTTTCCTTGGCAACATCACTAGGTCTTGGAGCACTGGCTCTTGATCTACCGATAACAGCAAGTGAGGCTAGCCACGGACTTGTTCCTCCAGCTACAGCTATTGCTTTGATGGGAAAAGGAGGATCAATTCTTCTCCTCACGATGCTCTTCATGTAAGTGCCTCATCAAGAATTACGCGTGGAAAATGTTCTGTTAACTGTCAATTACATGACTTCTTCTCTATTGACTAGGGCTGTCACATCTGCTGGTTCATCTGAGCTAATCGCGGTCTCTTCATTATGTACGTATGACATCTATCGTACATACATCAACCCGGAAGCAAATGGAAAACAAATCCTAAAAGTCTCAAGAGGAGTTGTCTTAGGCTTTGGCTGTTTCATGGGCATTTTAGCAGTAATTTTGAACAAGGCTGGTGTTTCTCTAGGTTGGATGTATTTAGCAATGGGAGTTTTCATAGGATCAGCTGTTATCCCAATAGCCTTCATGCTTTTATGGCGAAAAGCAAACGGTTTTGGTGCAATCCTAGGGACAGTTATTGGCTGTTTGTTAGGTATTATCACTTGGTTATCGGTCACTAAGATCGAGTATGGAAGGATAGACCTTGACACAACTGGTAGAAATGCACCAATGCTAGCAGGAAACCTTGTTTCCATACTTACTGGTGGAGCTATTCATGCTATTTGCAGCTTTTTAAGACCTCAGAATTATGATTGGGAGACTACAAAACAGATCACTGTGGTTGAAAAGGAAAAGAGTGAAGTGCCACCTGAAGAATTCAGAGAGGAAAAACTCAATAGAGCCAAAGCCTGGATAATCAAATGGGGCATCGGTTTCACATTCGTGATAGTAATTCTCTGGCCTATTCTTACACTTCCTGTGGGTAAGTCGAAAAAACTCAAATCTTTCTTCAGCTTCAGTGTATATTATCACAGTATGAGTACTCGATGATTAACTAAGTTGCAAACTTGATAATGCAGGGCAATTTAGCAAGGGATACTTCACATTCTGGGCTGTAATATCTATTGTATGGGGTACAGTAGGATCAGCAGTGATTATCGCTTTGCCATTGATGGAAAGCTGGAGAACAATCCAAAGTGTGCTGAATGGTATGTTTACAAATGATAGAGTTATGGGAAAATTAGAAGACTTGAACTCCAAACTGAATGCATTTATTGTAGCAATGCCTGAAGTAGAGAGGGTGTATTTACTTGAGAAAGAAAGGAGCAAGAAAAAGGAAGTAGCAGAATCTGATCAGATTGTTGCTTCACCAAGTCATTGAATTTCCAGATAAAACAAGTGTATCAATGTGTATTTGAAGTTAAAAAGATCCAATGACAGTTCTTCGCCCACGAGCAAAATATTTAGGCCTATACATATAAAGAGGCGAATCCAGAATTTTAAATCTGATAGATTTCAATCTTTAAAGTGTTTAGCACTGAACTCATTGTATATATTGTGTCAAAATAAGGCTAATCTGTCACAGATACATACTGTCTGTCACTTTCTGCAAAAATATGTGAACTACATTAAGTATATTTCATGCCCAGAAAATAGTGTGCTTTTGTCTTTAAAAGTACATTCATGTATTGTTTGAATTTGCTTTAATTAGTCTGTTTAAATATTGGAAGGACTCAAAATTCCATGTACCAATGCTTTGGCTATCTATGAGACTAAAGCCTTTTGGGGAGTCGTTTGATATGCGGGATAAGATGGATATCCAGGATTAAGTTTGAGATTAAAATTATACTTTCTTTGATTGAAGGTATTAAATTTAGCTTAAGATAAACTTATAGCTTCAACCAAATGGAGTATAATTTTAATCTCTGACCTTAATCATGGACTTCCCACCTTATCCTATCCAACTTGATATTAGTTTATTGGGAGGTAGGATAAATTAGTCCCAAGACTATAATCCCGAGATAACTTTGTCCACGAACCAAATGACTTTGCGGAAATAAATGTAGACAACATAATGACTTGTTCAAGTGACATTTAGCTACCTGATAACAATTTGATATATGTCAAAAGTTGTGAAAGTTGTCATGCCAATACACATTAGCTGCAATCTTCTCATTAGCAAAAGGTAGCATGATAACACAATTTTCCCAACTGAGTTTAAACATTATAATAAAAATGTTAAAACTTCCAAAAGGGGTTTATGGAAATTGTTGATTGGTTTCATCAATAAACCAAACAACAAGACAAGAAACTCGAAAAGCAACCAACAAGTTGCATTGTTGTAGTCCATCAGAACTCAATGTTCAACCATTTAGTGTAGTAGACACAGGTTTTCGGAGATATAATTCCATCAGGTGTACATACACTAATCCTAGGGCAAGCACCACATGGAATCGAAGCCATTGGCCCTATTGTTTTCGGACCTGAAGTATCTCCAACTGCAATTCTGTAACAAACAGATCCAATAGGAATAGAATGATACTCTCCCAATCCAGTACTCTTTACCTCTATAATAGTATCGTCCAAAACCATAGAGTTCAATATTTCCCCGACTTGTTGACTTGTGCAGCACTCAACAACTTTCCGTTTCTTCAAAAAGTCGTGGATCCCCTCCACAGTAGCAACTTTCATCATTCCTATAACCTTAAGGCACGTCTCTCTAAGAACAGTGATGAATTCCTTGTCAAGTTTTCCCTCGGAATACCATGCTCCACCAGTCAGTTCCTCGGAAGGTTCATACTCAACAGCCATGTAATGCTTCTTTGCCTTATTTTGAATAGTAGGTACTTTTTTAATCAAATTCTTCTTCACCAATGAATTCAGGCATTTATCGACAAGAGCTGGTGCGATGTTTGCCTCTTTTTTCACATCTGCTACCCACACACCCAGATTTTTTTTACTTTTGACCACATTGAGCACCACAAGCTCAGCATCTACAAGTCCCTGAGTAGATGAATCCGGTCTTTTCCGCTTCATGGTGGCTGCTTCACTTGATCGGCTCATCTCTCTGAGCACAAAAAAGTAAATTAAAACAAGCCCAACACATCGATAATCTCTTAAACTTGCAATTGATACAAATCGCAGTTCGAGGGTTAAATGAAATTTCTACCTGCAAATTTAACATTTGTATATATTCCGCCTTAAAATTGCAATTGGAACAAATCATAATTCAAGTGTGTGAATGAAATTTATACTCGCAAATAAGTTGTATAGATTACGCCTAAAAATAAACGTGGAAGAATGGAGTAAACAAATTAGAACGGAAAGATAGACAAGAGAGACTTACAGGGAGTGACGGAAGAGGAGTCGCCGACTCTAAATTGCTGATGCCGTCTCTGTCGCCGTCGCCGTCGCCGTCGCCGTCGCCGTCGCCGTCGCCGGTCGGAGTAGTTTGCACAGCACAAACTACTGGTAGATTGTGGGTAATTTTGAACGGGGTTCAGAGGGTTAATTTTGGGTTTTGATTCTTTCAATTTGGGTTTGATCTTCGAACGGTTAATTTAGCGTAGCCCTAATTATCTTTGGGTCATTACACATATGCCTATTAAATGACTTAGGAAACCGGTGCACATGCGGTTTCATTTCGTGATTTGAAATTATGAGATAAAATTAACGTTTTGAATTTTGATATGCAATTTCATGGGATAGAATTCCAAAAATCCCTCAAAAAAGCTCGATTTGCGAATTTCATATAACAATTTCATACTTTTTAAATACACGCAAATTCATATTCTTTTAATAAAAAACTCACCTTTTTTATATCTACGTAACTTTTTGTGAGAATATTAAAAGAGTGATGAAATATTTATGGAATATGAACATGATAATATTGATCAATAGAAGACTTATAATAAAGAATAGTACACTATAACTCATGTTCAATTTACTTTTTTTTTTATTGAATTGAAGTCCTAAAGTAGGGTATTCCCAACTTATGACTTTTTGCTTATAAGCTACTTAAAAAAAGTCAATCCAAACACGACTCTGAAGTTACAATTTCACTAGCTACCATGCTTTGTTACATATATTATACAAGAGAAGCCCGAAAAAATGAAAACAAGAAAAAAGAAAAGATGGTATTCATTCTGTCCCCCTACTTTGTCCTCACCAAGAATTCTTACCTTCCATTTTGGCTTGTTGTTGGACAATGCAAGAGGTTGGTTTGAATCTTGTTGAGTCTTACAAGGACATCTTTCATACTGATTCTCTCTTGAGGTGATTCAGATGTACATTGTAAGGCCAATTCCATTACCAACTTAATGCAAGTTTCTTTGGATGAAAACTGCTCATCCTGTCTTGAAAATAATTAGCATCCACCACTCTATCGGGAAATGATTCAAACACCCATCTCTTCAAGCTGAGTTCTCCAACAAAAAGATCGTCCATGGGCTTCTTTCTTGTAAAGGTTTCCATTAACATGATACCATAGCTGTAAACATCTCCCATGGTTGACACTAAGCCTTCTGATCCATATTCTGCAAACATTCGTCACATATTTATCTTCGTAATCAACAGAAAATGAATTGTGTTGTTTCTTATCTACATAATAAGACAAATTAACATTATTTAACATAACAAAGACTTGATAACAGTAGTATACCTGGTGCCATGTAGCCAATAGTGCCTAACGTCTTTGTTTGTGCTATCAATTTATCAGCTGTCATAAGCTTGGATATACCAAAGTCACTGACTCTTGCAAGCATGTTTCCATCCAAAAGTATGTTACTTGGTTTTAGATCACAATGTACAACAACAAAAGAATGACCTTCATGCAAATATTCCATTGCAGAAGCCACATCAATCATGACCCTCAATCTTTGGTTTAAATCCAAAAAGTTGTTGTGAGAGTAAAGCCAAGCATCAAGGTTTCCATTTGGCATGTACTCTAGAACCAATGCTTTAAAATCAAGATTAGCACAACTACTTATCACCTTAACAAGATTTCTATGGCGAATGTTACGCAAAACCTCACACTCCAAATCAAATCTTCTAAATGCATCTTGTACTTCTGTGTTGAAAACCTTTACAGCAACAATAATTCCATCTTGGAGTGTTCCTTTGTACACTAGACCAAGGCCTCCCCTGCCAATCAAATTGGCTTCATCAAAGTTGTTTGTCCCTCGAACAACTTCATAGTAAGAGATCCTCTGATGGGATTGACCAATCAAATCTGGTATAGGAAGTTGTCCGCTTCTTTTTCGGTATTTCAGAAACCAAACAATGAAAATAGTTGTGACTACTAATGCTACTGCAACTGATGCAAGAACATAAGTTAAAGCCCTCCTTTTGTTTTTTTCTTTTCATGCCACCAATTCTGCATTCCGCCACATTGAATTGAGATGGTCCACACAATTCAGCATTCCCCATGAAAGATTCAGCTGTCAAATTTGCAAAAGGTCCTCCATTTGGAATCTTACCAGTGAGTGCATTAAAAGACACATTAAGATAGCTAAGTTGTTTAAGATTCACCAGAGACTCGGGGATCATACCTGAAAGGTTATTTCCGGATAAATCCAAGTATGCAAGAGCAACCAAGTATCCGAATGATTGAGGTATAAGACCTTCAAAATTGTTAATCGACAGAGAAAGATTCACCAAATTCTGTAGTTGTCCAATTGTGCTCGGAATTTCTCCTGAGAATTGATTTCTTGATAAATTTAAATTGCTTAGACTCCTCAAACTTCCTATTCCTAAAGGCAGAGAACCATTGAGAAAATTGGAGGACAAACTCAGAGTTGATATACCGATGTTACTCCAAAAAGTTGGAGGAATATTGGAACTCAATGCATTGGAATCTAAAAAGAGTTCTCTTAAAGAAGAGAGATTTCCCAAACAACTTGGTATTTCATCTGAAAGCTGATTTTCACTCAAGTCAAGTAGAAATAAGACCTCCATATTGCATAAGCTTTCTGTTATGGTACCATTTATTTTACTTTTCCGAAGTGTCAACTTTTGCAATTTCCTCATGTTTCCCAATTCATGAGGAATTGAACACTCAAACGATTCTTTCCAATGCCTAACCACACCAAGTTACTCAACTTACTGATTTCAACAGGGATTTCACCTGTGATGTCGTTTCCAGAGGTGATGAATACGTCAAGAGAATCAGACCAATTACTGAAGGCTAAGGACTTTGGAAAAGTTCCTCTGAATACATTATATCCTAGTTGTATACGCTTCAAGTGCTTGCAGCTCGATAGGGAAGTAAGGAAACCTAATTCCCTTGTGGAAGGATCATTTGTCAGTTGATTCCACTGCAAGTTGATCACTTCAAGCTGCTGCAAATTTCCAAGATTCATCGGCACATCCCCACTAAGAAAATTGTGGCCCAAATCAAGGAAAGTGAGCTTGGAAACATTAGAAATGGAGCTAGGAATTGTCCCACTAAACTGGTTCAACCCAAAATAAAGGCCATTAAGATTTGGAAAGTTATGGGCAAAGTTAGAAGGTAGACTTCCAGAAAGCTCATTAGCTGCAAGTGCGATCGTTTCTAACCCAGAAATGTTATAGAAAGAGTCTAGAATTTGACCTGTTATCTTATTTGAACCAAAATATATTTCTTTCAGATTAACAAATTTTGCAAATTCTGTAGGAATGTTTCCATGAAGGTTATTAGCACCAATATCTAGCATCACCAAAGTCGACAAATTCCCCATAGAAGGTGGAAGAGTTCCAACCAATTGGTTTTTTCGAAGACTTAAATGTTGAATTGCTGGAAGATTCTGAATTTCACTTTGGTATGTTTCCTGAAAGTTATATCACATTCTTGGAGTTGTTAGACACTTAAGAGCCATGTTCTTATCTTGTAATATAAGGAGAACTAGATCAAACGGACAGGCAATGCACACACAGACGTATTTAGTGTTTTGTCAGCAAAACTGATAGTAAGATTGATATCAGTGTAGACATCCTATAGTATGATTTCTTTTTGAACAAGAACCTTACAAAATCTGGTGGTCGTTTAATCTTCCGTCTATTTGTCTTAGGAAAGTCCCATGAACCAGCAACATTCACTAAAGCATTTGCATTTCTGTTTTAAGAAAGAGATCTTAAAGAGTCAAATTAGTTTAAGATTACAAGTTTAAAAATCTTCTTTACTTTCTTAAACTCCGTGTCAAGTCAAAACCAGATAAACAAATTGAAACCAAGGGAGTATTACTTTTCTGAGGTCGTCACATGGACATATATATGGCCTATATTGAAAATGATTGTTTCAATAAGGGGTTGCGCAATGTAGTTATAGAAGAGGATCCCAGGTTGTTAGTTGATGGTTGCTCTTTATGGTCTTTTTAAAACATTCTTTATTCGTTAAACGCTCCATATATGTAGAGTTACCTGTCAATTTATTCCATCCAAGAAACATATCTTGAAGCTTTGACATGTTCCCCATTTCTCGGGGTAAATTTCCTATTAATTACGATACAATATCAGGAAAGAATACAAACACCAATTCAAGAAGAAGGGAAAAAAAGGAAATGAGAAGTACAAGTTAGTTAATTACCTGTGAATCTGTTATAAGACAAGGACAGAGCTAAGAGTTGGGTGCATTTATCTAAACGACTCGGAAGTTCACCCACTAAGCCATTTTTACCCATGAATAAATATTGCAGCATTGGGAGATTACTGCACATGTCATTTGGCAAATTCCCACTTAGATCATTCAAATTCAAATCAATGATCTTTAAAGAAGAGATATTGAAGATAGACGATGGAACGTATCCATATAGGTCATTTTCAGAAAGATACAGCACTTCAAGCCTCGAGAGAAATCCAAGGCTTTGTGGGATTTCACCAGTGAGATTATTCATTTGCAAGGACAAGTACTTGAGTCTCGTTAGACGTCCAAGTTCATTGGGAATTACACCATTAAAAGTGTTGTTGCCCAAATCCAAGAAACTAAGGAAGGAAAGGTTCCCTATTTCTTTCGGAATGGACTCTCTTAATATTACCTTTACAGCATAGTGCAAGTTGATATTTTTCTCTCTAGTATACATAAGATGAAGGTAAAGGATCTGAAATAACATAGCAGGATGAAGGTTATTCAATAGCTCATTGTTCTATCACCATCCTTATAGAGGCAACTTTTTAGCCAGTGTATTTATGGTATATGTAAAGTCAAACTCTATAACATGTAGGCCATATGTACTTCAACTCAATATATAAGTTCTACTCAGGTGGAAATTAGATGGAGGCCATTAAAAATTGACAGTGATAGAGCAAATTGATAAAGTCTTAAGTAATTTTGTCTAAAGCCCTGATGACAACACAATCTGATTATTTGTGAAATTATTGAAGTGCAGTTGTTGTATGTTATAATCTCATAACTAAGCTGACTAGAAATTCTGAACTCTACATAAAGTCTGTTGTTAGGCCAATAATAATGGTTTTGTAAGAAAAGAGAAGTTCAAGTTGGGAATGACATTTTGCGATATTACATTGATCTTTAAGAGTTAATTAAGACCTGTATCGGTGATGAAAGTCGTAGCTACTCAAACTGGAGTTGGTATTTAGAGGATGTGTCAATGTCTTTGTAGATTTGTAGTTTGTCATCTTAAACAACAACTTGTAGACAAGAATGAATTATAATTATCTATACAATATACTTGATGCCCAAGTATAGAGTCCGTATGGATTGACTTTAAAAAAATCATTTTAAATCAAAAATTAAAAAGTCAAACTTAAATAACTTTAAAGTTAAGTAGAAAGAGACTTACTTTTGATTTTTAATTTTTTTAAGTCATTTTAAACTTATTTTTAACGTTATCAAATACTTTCAAAAGGTAAAAATGACTTAAAAATAGAACTTTTAAGTCAATCCAAATAGGCTCATATACATCTACATATATCTCTATTTATGTAACAAAGAAAAAAGACAAGAACAACTGAAAAAGAAAAATAATACACTTGTTATTTTTTCTCATCTAATATTTCTTCTTAATTGTAGTACATTATCTATATTATTTATTTATATAACATACACGTCAAATTTTAATATTTTCCCATTTAAAAAACCTTTTTAAGTCAACAAACGTGACATGAATTGACAACCCCGCGCGCAGGGAGGGTGGGGTGGGGTGGGGTGGGGAGTTGAGTGGAGGGAGGACTAGAGTGTCAACAGAGAGTCTAAAATGTAAAATCGAGAGAGATCAGATCCAATTGAATATGGAAGAAGAAGAGGAGGTGATGGCGCTCACAACTTGTAGAGGTCGAAGGAGCTTCCATGTCCGTCCCAATTCTGTATTGCGGCAGTAGGTTTGCGGAAAAATCAAAGGTTTTTTTTCTATCAATAACTTCGAATGATATGTTAAGTTTCATCTTTCAAACCAGTATGCTTTTCTGGTTCTATGCTTTCAAATTACCGGAATCCTCTGTATTGTTCTGGTTTAGATTTTAGGATTTTGCTTAAATTTCTCAAAAATTCACTCAATTATGTGAAATTACTTAATAAAGTCACTTTAATTGTGTTTGTATCAGCAAAAATATGATGGCGACCTTTGCGAATTTACACTGAACATAAATTTTCTTGTTACTAATCAGTAATTTATCATAAAAGCCATGTCAAGTTATATTCTTGGTCATTGGAAGGCTAAACTGACGTTGTAAGAAGAGAACTCATCAGTAGAGTGACTTTGTTGATACAAAAATAACTTAAGTGACCTTACTAAGTAATTTCACATACTTGAATGAGAAATTTACTCTGGATTAAGATTCTGTATGATCACGGAGTGTTTTCGATTAGAGACGCTCTATTTGTGCTTTAAATACATTTCTGTTATATTTAGGTGACCAAAGGATTTATGTGCAATGCATTGATGAGAATAGTGGCAAAAGTTCATGTTTGTTACTTTTGTGCTTTACATGCCCAAGGGGCTTGAAAATGTTGTAGCCATATCATTTCACTAGCACCATTAGTCAGTATTAGATGACCTTTCTAAGGGTAACCTGAAAACAGAATGAAGCACTTAGCATTACCAACTAAGCTTTGGAAGGTATATTAAGACTGGTGGAGGCAATCGAGGTATTGAATTCTGCTATAGGTCTCAGCAAATCTTTATGGTTTATTTTTAAGCACCAACTTGATTCTTATTTACCGACGATTCGAGGTTAATATTAGGCATTAGGAAAGTCTAGGTGAGACCAGGAAAGAGGTGTCAGAAATGCAATGACTCTGAAAAATATCATGTGATTTAGTGATCTGCTTATTCAAATTCTATGTTTAGTTTATTTTCATTTCATAATTATCATGTCATATTGTGATCTTACTTATTTAAGTTCTAAGTTCACATTTTTTGTATAAATATCTGACTAAGCATAAATTTTACCAAGTTCAGAAAAAAAGCAGTGAGACTATGATAAATCTTCGATGATAACATTTTATTGATTGATGCTTCAAAAGAAGGAAAAAAAAAACAAGAAGAAAAATGATATACCTACATAAAGAATTATTACGTATAAAGAAGAACAAACACCAAACGAACTTTCTAAAATAATTGAAACGGAATATTTCCAATCTCTTAGTTCCATGTACTAGCCCAACTTTTTGTGCCCGTGAACACAATGTGACAAATCCACCATAGATCCATTTAGTTTGTCACAGCATTATGCAGAAATTGAGTTAGGATCTTCTTGAGTCGTAGAGTAATATCTTCCATGCAGATTCTCTCTTCCGGCAAATCATTTGTGCATTCAAGAGCTAATTCCATGATTGATTTGAAGCATCTCTCTTTAGAAGTAAAATTTTCTTCGTCTAGTGAAAATAGATTAATGTCCACTACATCCACCAATTGGTTTGGAAATGATTGGCATATCCATCTTTTCAAGGTGAAGTCTCCAACGAATAGATCATCCACAGGGCTCTTTCTTGTAAAAGTCTCCATTAACAAAATACCAAAGCTATAAACATCTCCCTTGGTTGATACTTTGCCTTCTGACCCATACTCTGCAAAAAAAAAAGAATCACACGATCATTAATGAAAATAATTAACGTCATTTAAAATCTTCAAATGAACTTGGTAATAACATTTACCTGGTGCCATGTAGCCGATAGCACCCAAGGTCTTGGTATGTGCTATTAGTGTCTCAGATGTTAGAAGTTTGGATATCCCAAAGTCACTCACTTTTGCCATCATATCTCCATCCAAAAGTATGTTACTTGGTTTCAAATCACAATGGACGACTACAAACAAATGACCTCCATGTAAATACTCCACAGCAGAAGCCACATCAATCATCACCTTTAGTCTTTGAGTTATATCCAAAAATTTGTCAGTAGAGTGAAGCCAACATTCGAGGTTTTCATTGGGCATGTACTCTAGCACCAACACTTTATAATCAAAATTGGCACAACTACTTATCACCTTAACAAGGTTTCTGTGTCGAATGCTACGTAAAACTTGACACTCCACTTCAAAACTCCTAAATGCATGTTGCAGTTCTGTATTGAATACCTTTATTGCCACAACCATTCCATCTGCTAGTGTCCCTTTGTACACCAAACCAAGGCTCCCCCTTCCAATCAAGTTTGCTTCATCAAAGTTGTTTGTCCCTTGAGAAATATCATAGTATGAAATCCTCTTATGTACCTGACCAAATGTATCAACTAGAGGAAGTTTTGTATTCCTTTTTCGGCATTTCAGAAACCAAATGATGAAAATGGTTGTGACTACAACTCTTGAGGAAATTGATGCAAGAACAGAAGTTAAGACTCTACTCTTTCTTTTTCTTTCAAGACTTGTGAATCTGCATTGCATCACATGGAAGCGTGATGATCCACATAATGCAGGGTTACCCATGAATGATTCAACTGTAAAATTTACGAATGGCCCTCCATCTGGAATTTCACCTATCCAGACTAATGAATCCAGATGATGAAGTTAAGATGAACAACGATACAAAGAACGATCAACCTACCCCGTAGAAAATGGTATCAGAGCTATGGAAGTCCATTTAATAATTAGAGCTAAAGAAAATAATCAAAATAACCCACTTCACGAAGGAATCATACAAATCAGAAATGAAATAGCCTATAGACAAAATAATAACATATTTGCAGGAGTATGTAGTAAGTCGGTAATAACACAACGAAAAATAATATTTAACCTAAGTATGAAATTACAAACTTTAGAATATAAACTCCAAAATAACATAAGATGAGAAGACCATTTAAAAATTTAGAAAGACTAAGATCAAATAAAGAAATAATAAAAACACGACAAAAGTTAAATAAATTATATGAGAGATATAAAACCACAAAAGAAGATAAACTCATAAATAAAATGTCCCA